>WOGJ01141288.1:0-15863 GCA_015342185.1 Leptinotarsa juncta | reverse complement strand
GGTATAGGGAAATAGTATATGAATTTGTTGACAAAGTGATAGTGAATCATAATATGGTATTATATACGGGGTGTTCCATTTGAAAAATCAAAGAAGCCGCTACTTTATAGTAGAAGCGACAACGCCGCTTCGTCTAAAATATTTTAGGCGTGTAGGTCATATTGACTTATGCATATTGTGGAATTTTCAGGTTGATCCGGTGAATAGTTTGCCAGAAACGGCTAATTAACGCTCGTCATGAAAAGCCCTGTTTTCTTTGGGCAACAAAGCTTATTTATAACAATGTATGTATAACAATGTACTTTTTAACAAGAAAATAATAAAAAATTATTAAAATTATTAAATTATTAAATTATTATTAATTAAATTAATTATATCATTATTATATATGATTCTATCCATCTTATTGTATTTGTCGGAAATCTATCAAAAACCTGTCATTTTTGTAGACACTACTCCTACAAACAATTTAGATATGAGAGCCTGTAGCTGTCAACTTCGAATGGCGTAAAAACTAAGAACCGCAAACGGTTTCAAAATTAATTTCTCAGCAGTTGAATAGTTTCACAGAAAAACTTGCATACGTGGCTTTTTTTCTTATTTTTATTCTTGTATGTATCATTTGGAATGCCATTCAGTATCACCATGAAATTAAGAAAGTATATGTGTTCTAGGTCTTCAAAATGGCGAAGACAACTTCAGCAGCTTCGTTTCTGCTCCTCCAACAGCTGCAAAGCAGCCCGAGAAGACAGAAACTCCTGATCTCACGAAAAACGAAGAAGAGAGCTTCTTCAACCAAGTCTTGCCCACTGAAAAAGAAAAAGTTAAACTGGACAAGGACAGCATTCTGGCGCTGTACGCCAACACTCCCCCTACCAACAATTTCAACCAGTTCCCGCAGGCGACCTACCAACAGCCCGCACAGAACGCGTTCCAAGGTTTCGGCGGTTTCCCGCAACCGCAAGCCACGTTTCCCATGCAGAACGGCATAACGCAAATTCCACCCCAGTGGCCCCAGCAGCAGTGGGGCAAGCAGGGGCAGTTTCCCGCCCAGCAACAAGGGCAGTTCTTGCCTAATGTCTCTCAGCCTCTCGCGCAGTTTGGCAACAGCCAGCAGTTTGCTGCTTTCCCCCAGCAGCCTCCCACGGCGAATCAGTTCTACCAACAGCAGTTCCAGACGCCTGGTTTCAATCAAGCCCCCAACCCTTTCTTCACCAATCAAAATCTCCAGCAGCAATTCAGTAATTTGAATTTGAATAATCAGACCGCGAATACCGGTAATGTATGGCAGTAAGGGGTAGTTTGTTTGATTGGGGTTGCGCGTAGGGTGTGTCCTGAGTTTGAGCTTTGTTAGCGTGAATCCGGGTACGAGCATTTTTATTGAAACAGGGTGTAACTTGGGGGGTGATTATGCATCTGTTCACGGTAAGTTTTCAGTATAGTAAAATAAATTTGCCATTTCTGTGAAGTTTACTTTAAGGTATCTTTAAGGTGGAGATTCGACGGTTTCAATTGATATTAACTTTAGATTTCGTAGTGTTACTTCTGCCACGAAATTGTAATTTATTTTTTTATTTATTGATGTTTCAAATTTATAGCCACAGGAGATTATTGAAATTCGCCAATTCGTAACATATCTGCATTTGAAGAACAAACAAAAAGGGCTATTTCTGGAAATTTCTTCAAAAGAGAGAAAACAGAATCGATGCAATTATCATTGTTTACCAGTCTTTAATTTTACGTGATTTTTCTATGATATGTCTTTCTTTAAAACATAATTTATATGCAGTAAAATTCTCACTCAGAGTTCAATCTAATCCCTTTGAATCTTATGTCACTTCAAAATGGTTTCTGTTAAAGATTTATTACAATTAAACAATTGTTCTTTATTAGTAATTCTACTTCCAACTAGGTTATTAATTTATTATCCTTATATTTTTTTGCGCAAACACAGTGGTACTTATACAGTACAATGTGTCCCAAATTCAAGGGTGATCACTGGGATCACAGAAACCGTAAGAGATACAGAGTCGGTTAAATTACTGCAAAGTTGCGTAATTTGCTACTTTTTAAAATGATGTATGGATATCAGAATATGATATGATAATCAGAATATCGTTGAAAGTATTTCTCACTAGAAATTATAAAATTCCGATTTGATCCACAATGAATTTGAAAATTATTGCGCTTTTATAAATGTGAAAACGGCATTTCCTTTTTTTATAGAATTTAGAAATGGAAACTATAATAACTGATAATTTATAATATAAGATGTTTATTGGTCTTCATAATAAAATAATACATAGTATGTTTAGACATGGCAAACAGAAAATGTATACACTATTTAAATTCGCATTTAAAATATAAGAAAAGCTAGCTGCAAGGGTGCCATTTCATTAAATTGTTGAATTGTCCAAGCCGCGAAAACATCATTTATTTTGTAAAATGTTCGCTTCACTTTAAATTTAAGTTTTTCAATGCAGAATGTTCCTCAATTTGGGTCATTACAGCAAAGGCAAGTTTGAACAAAATAAAATTGAGTTCAATTCACAAGTTTTTCAAATTCACTTCGAAAAGTATTCAAATTGACGTTTTGAATGTTGGGTTTTAATTTTTAAAGGGATTTGTTTCTAATTCAAATTTGGCAACAGCGCCTATATCAAGTTGAAATAATTTATACGTACCTAGATATTCTACTTTAAAAAAGAAGAATTATCTTTATGAATCAACAATTGAGGTAAAATATAAGTTATAGTTCATTACAACAGTTCAAACAACAGTTGTTTTGTTATTTATTTATCTAGAGGAAGATAGGTTAGGTGCACAAAATGTCATATGTCACAGAATGTCTCGTAATTCGGAAAATAAGTAAACAGAACAGCACGCCTCTGAAATATGTCATCTTTGTTTGTCTCATTCAGGTAACAGTTTCATTGTCCTTTATTAGCTATAACCGATGTTGCCAAGTGGTGAAATAAAAACGTATCCCTTTAAATGTTGAATGCATTATTTTATTAATTTTTTTTAATATTTAAATAATTTTTTAAAGAAAAAGGAACCGTAAAATGCTTCAGGATGTTTTCCACTATTCACCATTGATGTTTTAGTTACACGATGATATTTTTATTTCGGTACATAGTCGCCTTTCGTTTTCGTTAATTATCAGGCCAATGTCGCTTTGGCATAGCCTAGTGTTTGAGAGAAAATAAAATAAAACGAAATCATTATTTTTGACCAAAAACCATTATGGAATAATGGGTTTTAAAAAGCTCTATTGAATACAGTGTATTTCATTATATTGGTCCTTATAAAAAACAAAGCTGAAAATGTTTTCTGAAGAATGGAACGAAGGATGCAAAATCTGAGCATTGCTTGTTGTAGAATGAAAAAAGGTGCTTTGAGAAGGTGTTTTTTATTTTTTTAATAGCGCTTTGAAAACGTCAGAAAAAAGAAAACGAAATCGAGTATATGAAACTTTGCCTCAATTTAACCAGCTCTATGTCTATTCCGAGATCCCAATGATCACCCTCAAATTTGGGACACTCTAAGTACCATGCAGTATTTGTAAACCACTATTTCTCCAACCTATCTATTCACAGAAACACCAATTTCATTCAGTATACAATAACTCCAAACAAAAACCAGCTTGAAAATGAACCTAATAACAACACAATCAAGCACAACAGTACAACATCAAATAGGATTACGGAATTCGACTCAGTGTTGCCAAACCTATCCCAGATAGAATGTATGTGAAAGTGTTCACATTTGGCAACACTACAATGGACTGTCTCATACCGACTTGGTCACTTGATGAAGACGCATGCTTTTGGTGCATACACTTATTTGTTTTTTTATTTTCTATTGTTTTAGAAAATATTTTGGCTCTTCAATAGATGATCCGAATCAGTTCAGATGTGCAGGAAATGTTTTTGTTGGATTTATTCTATTCAAGAAGCTTAAATTCTACTTTTCGGTGCGCTCAAGGGTAGGATACCATATGAATATCTGCCTTGCACCAAATCCGTAACGGAAGCTGAGCAGGTCAAAAAACAGTTACGTTCAAACGATGATTCTTCTGAAACTTGGCTGAATGTAATGTATTATCAGGTATCAGAGAGAGAGAGAGACATTTCAGAATGATTAACTTATTCTTTTGGTCCAATTATAAAGGAAATTGACTATGCCCTCTTGGGACGAGAAGCCTGCCTTATATATCGGTAATGATCGTTCTAGAATGCTGTAGTCGTTTCAACAATCAAGAACGTGAAGTATAACCGTTATGGGAGTATATCTGTTGCATTTCAACAACACCGACATGAACATCCAACAAAAACACTTATCCTCTCAGTGTAACACCCTTCTCGATACGCGTTTCACCAACTAAGTTGGCATCATCAGGAAATTACCTATACAGTTCTCCTTTTGATTATTAAAAATAATTGCTGGTAGGGGGTTCCCAGAACTATGTCAAATTTCTGTTGGCAATATTGAAATAAGTATAGCAGGTTATGGCTCCGACCTTTTTTTTTTCAGTGGAATTTTATGTGCACATTAGTTATTGAATTTTACATGCCCTCTTCAAATGCAGGATATCGGTTGAAACATTTCTCTTCAAGACCTTATATGAATTTGAAATTTTGGAATACAGTTATCAGCCCCACTTCCATTTTTTGGTTACTGGGTATTGTTGCAATATTGAAAAAATCTGATGGTGCAAAATATTAGTTAAAACGAATTTTACAACTAGAGATATTCAGTTATTTCTTTGCAAAGGTTTTATTCCTCAAAATCTTTTCCGGGGTTTTTTGCATCCTCAATAACTGATACCTCTAGTATTTTTATGAAGATGAACGAATTAAAGGAATATTATTGTTTCGATTGATTTTTTTATATTATGCTTATGTATGTTGAATGTATTTTGAATCTTATGAGATTATCGATAAATTATATATTGTATGTGGAAGTCTGTTTGTTGAGGAAGACAATTCGAACAGACATTGAGATTTAATAAAGATTATCGAAATTGAACAGTTTTTTTTTTCAAGGTAACGCTCATGAAAATTCACTCTATATTGAATCTTGATAGATTATCGATATATTGTATATAGCATGTGGAAGTCTGTTGACGAAGACAACTTGATCTACATTGGGATTTGATGAAGATTATAGAAATTAAACAGTGTAGTTTTCAATTAATTTCTTATGAAAATCCACTGAAGCTTTTGCAATGCAATGTATGCAGTTCAGTGATATTAAAGATTTCATTAAATTAGGTCTTGATACCATTTGATTGAAAACAAACCATTTTTCACAATTAGATATCATGTATACATTAGTATTTTTTGTTACTGATATCTTGTAGCAGTGGTTCTCCAGAATTGAAGATTAGCCTACTAAGTCACCAGTCGCCTCTTCTACCACCACTACAGTTTATTTATGAGTAATTATACGGATTCTGTTATTTTATCTAGAATAGTATTAAAAAAGTCTCACACAATGTACTGTTCACTTTTAGTAGCAGCCATTTTCCTCCAAATTTCAGCGCCCTCATCGGCCGACAGAAACGTACCACAGAACATGATAACAAAGTTGGTGTTCTGTCAGAATCTGTGGTTCTGTGGAAACGTATTTACATTTTTAATGTCAACTGGTAACCTTAATTTCCCTATATTTTGTAAAAAATGTTTTGGACCACACAATCTTCATAGTTATGAAATATTGAGTACTTTACGATTTATATACAAGATTTTTGGCTGCTATAATGGAAACCGAAGAACATCTGCTTTCACTGAAGGGTAGTACAACCTTGAAGTGTTTGAAAAACCTCTACACTTTTTAATAATTTCAGTGATGCGCCTCACACGCCCCACTTTAGCCAGTCCTTTTCCAGTTACTTGCGATAGTAAAGACCTGCCAGGAAATCTATTGAACAATGCTTTGCAGCAGGATCCCACTTCTGTCGAAGGAACTGAAACGCTCTGTACAGGACAATTTCTGCTTCTGCCACAAACACCAGTCAACATATACCTCGGTGAAACTTTTTCCAGTTACATCTGTGTGTACAGTGAAACTGAGAATGTAGTCAACAATATAACAGTTAAAGTAAGTGTAGATATCAATGCATTTTTGATATTATAAAGTGAACTTTTCTATGAAGGTCGACTTGCAAACAAGCTCGCAAAGGTTACCTCTGTTCTCCAATCCACCAACAACTCAGCTGCCTCCAGACAAAACTGTTGATGTTGTCATTCACCACGAAGTTAAGGAAATTGGAACACATATGTACGTATCACATAAGCAAGTGATTATAAATTATTGGTTCTTTAAGATTATACATGATGACATAGAACAAGTCGGGAATACTGATAATGGTTTCAGAGATCGTTGCTTCTTGTTTAAAAAAAGAACAAATCAAGATGTAATAAACGTCAAGCAAATTTCAACTTGCCGGTGAATTTTCCCTGCCCCTCTAAGCGCTATATTCCCTCCTCAAAATAAAATATATAGAGAGAGATAGAAATATGTTTATTGTCCTAAGAAAGAGTTCTTGTTGACAAACTATTATGAACTATGTCAAAGTAGTATAAAAGTAATTCCTAAAAGCCCATTTATATAAAATAGGGTGTCAAACACATTTTTACGAAACAAAATTAATGCTATACAATTTGAAATTCAAAAAATGTCCTTGAAAAAATATGCCATATTATAGTGACATACAGTAGTAAACTATAATTCATAAAAAGGTTACGTACAACGGCATCTGCCTGGGAATAGATCAAGCAATAATTCTGTCAATACAGATCCCGAGCTTGAGAATAACAAACAAACATAAGGGAACGTAACAAAAGGGAATCCTGTAATGTGTATGAATTTTCATCAATCAAAATTGTTTTCAATACAGATATAAATTCTCTCAATAACACGTCATCTTTTAACTTACGTGGAACACTGCAACAGATTTGGTCTCAAGTAACGTGGAGAGTTTGATATCACCTTGTACATATGAAATGGAATATAAAGTTCTTTGTTTTGTCTAGATTTTATTCACACTCAATTTTTACCCCTTTCATAAACATTCTTGTTTCTTGGGATTAATAAAGATTATCGTTATTATTCTACAAGGTTTACCCCTTGATAAATATTTTTATTCCTCAAGATTTAGAGATAACGTGAACTTGAAGCCCATTATTTTTCCAGGAGTCTCGCCTTTCGTCATGAGAGACATCAGCTCTAAATCCGCACAGCTCTGCATCAGGCCTGGCCAAGAGTTCAAATACTGGATGAGAAAGAATCCCAATGAAGCTCGAAGAAAAAGGAAATGAGATTATATTGTTAGAAAATTATATAAATTTATATATAAGTTGGGTTTTATTCCTTGAGACTGAAAAAACACTACTCAGTGGTCCACAAAGATTTATTTGTATCTTTTTCTGGAACATTTTTGAGAGCAAATCACACCTCGGGCGTTGTTGAAAATAATCAGGTTCGCATTGTCTCCGTTGGTGAAATAGTGCTGCTCCTCGTTGCCCCAAGCTACAGGGCAATCGTCAAAGCCTTGAACGTACACCGACGTCCAAGTTGTCGCCAACGGATTACGACCAAACCTAAAAACAAAATATTTATCGTAACGCAATGACCACTCGATGGGGAAAACAACTGTTCAACTCACATCACTCCTTCAATCAGCCTGCTGACGTCGCTGCTTGTGAAAAAACCCCTCCACCGTAAGCATTTGACCGTTTCGGTCCTCCCGCTCGCAGATGGCGCCACGTAACTTGACAGGTAGTCATCTGGGTCGGGGCTTAGACTGCCACCTAGAGACACCATTCCCAACCACTCTGCAAACTCCGAGGCTTCATTCCTGTCAATGCTGGACAGATCAATCGAGGGAATGTCACAGTTGACTGTCGTTTCGTTGAAAGCTGGCCTGCATTCTTTCACCTTGTAACCAGAGTCCGCGAGGTACTTTGCTATCGACGAAGGACATACGTCTTCAGTAGGTGGTTGCCAGGATACGAGTACGGTGAAATTTTCCAAGCTTTGTAAACGAGATTTTAGCTTGGCGAGCTTTTTTTTGTTGTGGAGTAGTTTATCTTCTGCCAGGTCTATGGTAACGACTGGAAAGCGAGGAATTGGATTAGCGACACTGTTCAATGCATTACAATCACAACAGCACTTACCTAAAGAGCGACACCTTCATTAGATGAGTGTTAGTTTTAGAAAGTGAGAAGAACGTAATGTTTGGAGTGTTATGATTGTAATGCAGATAGAGTTGATGTGAAAAACGTTTATGCAAATTCAAAATTTCCCAGAAAGTCCATTCCATAATAACCAGAGGTTAATTTTTTGCAGCGTTCATCAAATTTGAACACATCAATTTGTATACCTGAGAATTCAGTAGAGTCACAGTTAATTCAACTCAAAATAGTTTGAGGCTATCATTACAGTATTTCATTCATATTTGAAGTTCACAAACTAGTTTCGATGATATAGAAAGTATATAAATCATTAATTTTCTGGCTATGAATTATATTAAAGACGTTTTGCTACAGAGTAATTTCAGCAGTTTGGCTGATACATCAAACTATCCTACAATGTATTTTATACAACAGTAGATAATTATAAAATTTAATTGATTAGATTAATTCTGGTAAAACAGGTAATTCATGAATATATTGATTACTGAAATTTTAAGCCAAAACTTTAGATAAATGATTAATTCTGGTGAAACAGGTAATTTATAAATACGTTGATTAATGTAAATTTATGCCAAAACTTAATTAGATAAATGATTAATTCTGGTAAAACAGGAAGATTGGGAAAACAAACAATGAAATTTTATGTTTGGGAAAACAGGTAATTTATAAATGTTAATTATTGGCATTCCATGCAAAAACTTAATTGGACCAATTATTAATTCTGGTATAACAGGTAATTCATGAATATGTTGATTACTGAAATTATAAGTCGAAACTTAATTGGATAAATGATTAATTCTGGTGAAACAGGTAATTTATAAATATGTTGATTGTTGTAAATTTATGCCAGAACTTAATTAGATAAGTGATTAATTCTGGTAAAACAGGAAGATTCCTAAAACAAACAATAAAATATTACGTTTGGGAAAACAGGTCATTCATAAATATGCTAATTATTGGCATTTCATGCAAAAACTTAATTAGATCAATTATTAATTCTAGTAAAACAGGTAATCCATGAATATGTTGATTACTGAAATTATAAGTCAAAATTAATTAGATAAATGATTAATTCAGGTAAAACAGGTAATTTATGAACAAGTTAATTACTCTAAATTTATGCTAAAACTTGATTAGATAAATGTTTAATTTTGGTTAAAGAGGTAATTTATAAATGTGTTGATCATTGTAATTCCACACCAAAACTAGTCAGTAAAGACACGTCTGAATAAGCTGTCATATAGCGAAACACGTGTTGTGTTTTTGTAAAACTGTGTAGCAAAATCTCGGAATATAGTGTTTCTTGAATACGTTATGGATTTTCATCAAGAAACGGCAGATTCACCACATGCCTCATTAGTGTTCTTATGTTTGTAAAATTCAAATTGACTTTCAATCTATACATTAACATAATGGCAGCTCCAATAACTGAATGATCGATTTTTTGCAAAAAATGAACATTTTCATTTTTTTGGTTGCTTATTTATCAAACTGTAAATGAAAACTGATACGAGATTCAACAAAAGAAACTTATTGCTCCCGAAACTTGGACCTGAAGATAAAGTCAAGATGATTCGAAACTTTGGTGATAAAGCGCCAGTTTTCTTTTTATAAACTGATTTCAGAACAAAAATGTGAAATGAATCGTTGAGTTCCTATATCGATTTATCACACTTTATTGCCAATATCGGTCAACTCTAACAACCATTTCTTAAAAAACAAAACATGAAAAAATATGCAGTTCACAGATATATAATAATAAAAAGTAGCAAAGGGAAATAAAATGAAAATTTGCAATGTAAAGTGATGCTAAAAACAATCTCAAAGACTTTTTATGACAACTTTCAACCCAAGATCATTTATTTGAGTAAAGTTCATGAGCTCACACGCCACACCGATATCAAAAATAACACTATTATCACATCAACCCTAACTCAACTAGTAAAAGACAAAGTAGGTCGTATATCCAAATCAAAATTATGCGAACGGATGTATTCCTTGAAAGCTCTCAATTCTTCCATCTGAATCCCTTGCCAACTTTCCAACTCGGACAGAACTCTCAGGTTTTTGCTGCTCGCTAAGAGCAGCTCCACGGTCCGCATATTCATGTCGCTGCTGTAGAGCACGCGGAACTCCTCTAGCTTCCTCAGGGGGTTCACGGAGAGCACTTTCACGACAGAAGAATGCGTGATGCCCGTCGAGGACCCTAAATGGACGTAGCGGATGTTGACTGCGTGACTCAGTACGAATTCTAGGTGGCTTACGGCCCCATCCACCACCCAGAATATCCTCTCCAGGTTCAAAAACGGGCGCACCTTGAAGCTGTTGGATATCAGCGGGCTGTTTCGGAAATCGCAGTTGTAGAGCACTAGGTTCTTCAGCTTGGGGCAGCTTTGACTTATGTCGACCAATACCTTGAAGTCGATCTCCTCCACGTGCTCGAGATGAAGACTGGTTATATTCCCGCCCCTCACCTCCAGCAGCTGCTTCAAATAGTCTCCGTAGAAGGCGCAGGAGAGCAGTTTAAGATCTCGCAAGTTGTCTAGGGATATCAGAACCGTCAAGTCAGAGATCTGCTCGTCATGGAAGAGACTGACATACTCGATTTTCGGAAACATGTCTACGAACAGTCTCAAGTTTTCTGTGGAAATATCCCGAGACTGGATCTTGCGCAGCCCGAAAGGGCCTGAGCTAGAGTACTTCTGGTGGAGGCACTTTATTACAGGGCCGAACTCGTCACACCGTCCGATGTCCTGCAGTTTGGGCAGGCCTATGATGAGCTGTGCCAGTCCGTCAGTCGTAACCGAAGTCCTGTGTAGTTGCAGTTCCCTTAGATTCCTGCACTTGAGCAAATGGGGGATGCTTCGGTCCGTGACCGATCTCGAGGACGTCAGATCCAAGCACTGCATGGAGGGACAGTAATCACCGACGGTTTGAACGATGATATCAGTGCAGTCGAAGCAGAGGCAGAGCGACTTGAGGTTCTTCATCCTAGATATGCTATTCAGTAAATATTTGTTGAATTCTGCTGTCTGCCAACCCCCCGAGCAGGAGCCTAGGTTGAGGATTTCTAGTCCGGTCAGGTTGTGCAAGTTCTTGTAGAGGACGTAGCGCATGATTTTGGGCCACTGAGAGAAGTCGATGCTTCTCAGCTGGGGATTGACGACGACTTCAGTGAGACTAACCACGATGTGCATCTCTGTCACGAAGGAGGACATTAGAGAGTTCGGAAAATACGTCTTTTTCGTTTTTTCTATCACCAGTTTCACAGCTTTGAGTACTTCCACAGCCATATCATTGTATAGATGATGAGGGACGTGCGACGTCAAGAGCTTGTTCAGCCAGTCGACGTTTTGTTGGAGACTAGAAATTATTTTCTGGAGGTCTTTATGTACACGTACGTTAGATATTATCTCAGGCGTGATGTAGACAACAAGGGAGCCTATGCTCCTCAGGGATAGAGTCTGCAGAGAAGGAACGTCTCGATACTTTGGCATCGTCTGAAAAAATTTATGGTGTTAATGTTGGCACCATAATTTTTTCTGGGTAAATATTGGTTTTGTCTTCACATTGTAATGGACGGAAACAATCAAGTCCAATTCAAGATATTTCGAAAACGAACGCGAGCCATTCAAACGAATATTTACCTTTTTTGATTTGGTTATACGACTATTTGAGTGTTGGGAATGTTTTTCAAAGGGCAGACTTACCGTAACGACTCTTTAGCTTCTGTACGAAATGAGAGACGGTTCCGTCTATTCCCAGAGATTCATAGGTTTCTTTGGTCAGGTTTAGGTGGAGTTGACCATTTGGGGTTAAGCCAATGCAATTATCACAGTCGATTCGTTTATCCAAACTCAAAAGAGTCAATTTTCCTATAAACGAGAGGATTAAGCTCATTTTGAGCTTTCAAAGTAATAACAAACATACCACTTCTCACAAAACTACTGATAAATCTAACGTCAACCAAGTCTGCTAAGCTCAGATCGAAAATTTTGTAGTAGACAGAGTTTTCTTCAAAATTTTCAAATTTTTCAAAATCTCCCGAAGATTCCGGAAATATCAAAGTTACCTAAAAAAATAAACATTGATTCAAGGATTATTTATGCTTCTCACTCACTCACCAGGTGACTGTAATGAAAGTTGTTGATATTATTATTTGTCAAGGGCACTTTTCCTTCGAATTTTTCTACTTGAAATTGCGATTCCGGTGCAGGAAAATTGAAAACTTCAGGGCTGAGCATTCTATAAATCCTTTTTTGTAGAACGCCTGACTCATTTACATCCTTCCCGACAAAAATTCAACTACTGCGTTACAAAACATTTTCCCAAGACGTAGTTCATTATGTTCCAATCACTAATAAAAATACAACTTAACCTCAAAATGTAAACATCAAAATATAATGTAGCCAACAGAACATTTTTGAAGTGGCCAAAGCTGTCAAAGCAATCGTCCCTGATTGAAAACTATTTATACTTTCCATATTTTTTTCTATCGCTTCTATTACGATTGTTTCTAACCAATGATTGGTAGACCAAATCGAATCACTAGAAATATTCATTTTGAATACCGAAAGTTCTTTTTATTTCTGATTTTATTAATCAAACTATTTCAAACAGCAATTTAACTTAAGCATTTGTTGAGCAGACGAAAATAACTATGTATTCTGTCTGAAACTACTGTATCTGTTAATGAGGTTATTGATTAATTCATCATTCATTACCTTTGAATGTTTGATTTGGTTTTTTTATAGTTAATTACAATGTCTCCTTATCACGAACAAGCTATAGATTTCTATGGCTTCTGTGATTATCTAATTTATTTTCGATAAGCACTCTATGTAATGTATATCAGTGTATGCGATAATGAACATATTATTATTATATATTATATTATTATTATCTTGATTTCTGTCAACTTATAGATGAGCTATCGACAATATCTGGCAAGCGGGCCTGATCTGGAAACTTATCCAAATCCAACTTCCTTCTTATTTCATTAGATTAGTAGTTTCCTAGCTTATCAACCAACAGATTTGTGTTAAAGTCGGATAAACCCTTCACTCACCTCCACTCAAAAAATTCTGCAATACGCCTATGACACGATCCTATACTCCTTCGCCCCCAACACCTGTCTCTTACAAATACAATTCTTAACAATGATAAACTATTTTGAGCAATGATGAAACAACTGGTGCATCAAAGTGAACCACTCCAAAAACCAAACCATCCTATTCAGACATCCTAATATCACTACCCACCGCCTCAAACTCAATACTAACAACTTGAACCTAACATTATTTGGAGAGAACCTTCTACTCCAAGACTCAGTGTCCTACCTAGGGGTTACTTTGACGAGTACCCTCAATTGTGAGACAGACCTTAGAAAAGTTCTGGACAGAGTCCGAAAAAAGCTAATCTCAGTACTGAGAGGCGAGCTCGGGAGATCGGACGGTAAGACTCTTTTACACACTTACAAAATGTTCATAAGACCGATTCTGGATTATAAAACCACGATCTACTGCACATTCTCCCTAAGACGAACCCACCGTATACTAACAACCGAGAGAAGAATCCTACGAAACTTCCACAACCTCCCATTCCGATACCACTCCCTAGATTTATATAACCGAATCAATAGCACACCAATCAACTTAAGATTTTAGGAACTACAAGGCCGATACACTGCTAAATCTATGAGAAGCAACGACACCGCTGCCATCAGCACCCTGACCACCCATTGGACGCCTCGTGGAGGCCCCAAAAGGATTCCTAGGGAGAAGCTTCCATTCCCCCAGCCAGACTCCTGGGAGCAGTGGAAGATCCGACGGAGCAAATCCAGGACATCCTAGAGGAGTACCCACTGGCTACCAGATAGTGGACAGTGCACGGCCTGGAACACCCTGAAGCCTTATCCATACATCCTCGGCCTAACACAACCCGATCCCTCAAAAACGAGCACAGCTATGGACCCGGACACCCTAACCAAAAACACAGATTGAAACAGTCAATACGAACATAGATAATATACTATGTAACAAAAACTAACGAAACCAAAAGTAAATACTTGAACTTGAGCTAGTAAACTTGTTGGGAATAGTATACAGATTGTTTGAGGTACGTGAGTGAACAATAATTTAAATATATACTTCGTGGTGAAGAATATTTTATACATTTTATAAATACACGTTTTTCTGGGTAAAAAATAATTATTTATAGTTTTTTTTTTGGTTTGGACCTGCAGATCTCAGATCTATCTGAGAATTGGCAATACAAAATTCACTATAACCGTTTATGAAAAATGCCAAATACAATAAATGTTATGAAGAAGTAAGCATCTTTCCACCCACTTCACACTCTTGTTCAGATTGAAAAAAAGAAATGTTAATTGGAAGACTGAAAATCGAATACCGTGATATACTAACATTTCTATTCGGGTTTTCCAACGCACTCGACATCTGAGTTGACCGACAACACGTTTTCCATCCATCAATCCGATGCAACGAAATTGCTATTCCGAAACAATCAAATATTTTGATTGAAATTGTGCATATTTTAATAAAAAGCGAAAACAGTTAATTACGGTCCGGAAAAGCGGCGTTAAATCACAATTACCGAATAATTGGCATATTGACAGGCGATGAATGCGCAATAAAACCCAAAACAGTTCTTTCAGAAACCGTAGAAAGCATTTGCTGGCGAATGCTAAATGAATTTCGGTTGACAGGTTTGAATAATCCGTTCTCTATCGGTAAACAAGGCTGTCACATATTGAATCGGCCGGTGCAGGGTGCAGGGTGCAGCAATGCAGGGGCATTTATGTACCGTCACATGAACGCTATTGCATCGCTATTGCCCAGATTCAATTTCCAATATGCATATAGGGCGCGCAAAGCGGACACAGCACGGTTTAGGCGGAATTACCGAAACGATCGGATTTCCCATTCCCGATAGCCACTTTCCTGTCGCCCGCAAAACCACAAGTTACACGGTGGAGAAACAATAACGGGTTACAAAGATATCTTTGTACAGTTGTTTCTAGGGTACGAAATGAAGAATTCGAAAAGGAGGTATAGTTCATTGAAACCGATATTTCTAATGAAAACACAATGTAAATTCTTTGAGAGACATTTTTCGGTTGGGAGTCAATGTTTATCACAGATTTTTAGGTCTTCAACCTACCACAATCTGAAAAATAAAGCTAAATCAATAGGAATATGTTGAAAAGTTCACCCCTGGAAAGTTACTGCGTAATATAAACCACTGAGGAGTCCCATTCGTCAGTAACTCATCGTATTCATATATTTGTCCTACAAATTTCAATGCTGAGACAGTTTGCAGATCAGTTTGTGAACTGAAAGAGAAAATAACTATCATTTAAACGATTTCGGACGTTTATCTGAAACAGTTTTTAAAATGAACTCTCAATAAAATTGGTAAAAACAACAACTAACATATAGAGATCATCACAAATCCAACAAAACACACGTATCTGACAGCTAACATCACAAGTCATAACTTATGTTTCCGATTTGTACGATAAACTACGACGAATCGAAAAATCTTTCAACAAATTGATGGATGTAGCCGTTACTACGTGGTAGATCATGATGAAAAAACAAATGAAAATTTCTATGTTTTTTACCACTTTTATTTGTAACT
>WOGJ01141097.1:0-11724 GCA_015342185.1 Leptinotarsa juncta | reverse complement strand
AACTAATCAACACAGTTTATTGTATGATTTTCACTGTAAGGATTTTACAAAAACCGCGACACGCGTTTCGCTATACAATAGCTTCTTCAAGCATAACTAAAAGATACTTCTAAATTCCTTCCAGAGTATCATTCCTCCAACCAGGCTGAAACGAATGATACACAACATATTTGTTATCGCCTCATCTGGTACACGAGGTTCTTACCAATTCTCCGTATAAAAAACAATAGCTTTTCACATATCCGTTCCAATAATTGAAAATCGATTCCGGGAATTGTATCATCAAAAGCATATGCAGTAATTTCTTCTGTAAAGAATCCTGCACTGAAGCCTGTCGGGTATATTATAACATCCTTTGTGGTATTAGCCAGGGAAGTAGTTGTTTTCTGATATGTTTCAGTCCATCAACCTACAGTGTAGGTGAGTAGATAATTGGATAAGGCCAAAACTTCCTTTTCCCGAAAAGGTATCTAGAGCTTCTGCTAAATCAATGTATGTACTAACTTTTCATATACTATATCACTATATCAATTTGTTTTTGATTGACTTTTCTGTTTCAATAGTTATTCTATGAGCCATATTCCATGCACAGTTCACGCATCAACTACAAAAAATAATTATCAATTCCCACAATTCGACATCAATTGAAAAGGAAAAAGTTTTTGTAAAATATCCTGAGCGGATGATTTGTTTTGATCGAGCCAGTGGTCTCTCTTTTCTATAAAGTTTCTGCTTGAAAAACTCCTGAATACTGTTAATAATATATAGGTCTCAGAACGCAATCGATGATAAGGGAGCCAGCCCATTTTCAATTAAACCCACCCTATCGGTTCCGGTTTTGTGGTTGAAAGGATTAGATATGTTTACGCCCTGATTCGAAATAATTCGAATAAGGTAATTTCGAGCTGTTAGTGCGGAATGTTCCGAAGGGCTATACGGCTTAACGAGCAATTATATTCAGCCCGGCTTTGGCTCTGGTTTATCCACTTGGAGGATGGAAAATAGTTTCTCGGACACGACTCGGTTCACATCAAAGATTTCGTAGTGCTATTTGCAATCAATTTGACAAATTCACAGTCAAGCAACTATTTCTTGAGTCAGAAAAAAGCAAACTTCTCAAAAATATTGTATTTGAAAATATCGGTCATTTAACGGTTTTCATAAGACGACTGCAAATAAAACAAAATAGTTGTGGGCAATCACGTTGCTATTGAGATGATCATAGATTTTGAGGATTTCAAATCAATTTATATTATATTAGGCAATAAAAGTCTAAACAAATGAAAGGCACCAGAAAACATTGTCAACCACCTTCACACAAACCACCTTCAAACAAATGATCAAACAAATTGTTCGTGAATAAATCATACGAGTATATAATCATCATCTGAACGACGTTTGTGATGAGGTGTCATATATACATTCTTTGAATGCAATAATTTCAAAACGACTTAGGAATGACGTATTTGTGATCGTCATCTGAAGATACGTTCGTTTTGAGAATGTCATATTTACATATTTTTCCTTCAATACTTGAGAGATCGAATTAAATGGAATACATTATGAATTATTTTCATATCACACGATTTTTTTGAGCTAATGAAAATACATATTTTATCAATAATTGAAAATGGTAAGTGATTCATTCAAACCAAACGAGTTCATTGATGTCATGAAAACTAATTTAGAAGAATGTAATAGGTACATCAAACTGAACAGCAAATAAAGAAAGCGAAAGAAATGGATAACTGGATGCTTGATCAATTCTTTAAAGAAAAAATTAGCATGTATTGAAACCTTGATATCGTTTTACATGAAGAATATCAGGCTAACAAGAAAATATTAAGTAAGCTTATTAGGGAAACTAAAAATGAATACTATAGGAATTGTATTGAAAATGGGGTTAATGATTAAACAAAAATATGTTAATGAAATATCAACCGACCAAGATCCTACACTTATTAACTTGATAGAAATAAAAAATAACGAACTCATCAAGGACGCGGTTGAAATAACAAATAGTTTCAACAATTATTTCATGTCTGTAGGTGAAGATTTGGCGCGAAAAATGAATATAAATCCATTTCCGAAGGAAAGAGTATATGTTACCACTCCATTTTCTGCAACCTACAACTGAATACGTTTTAAACCATCAAAAACCACATGGGAGTCGACGATCAGTTCTTCTCCTATCCCATGTACCATTTGTGATGGGACAGTACCTACCAGTGTCCTCAAATCCTCGTCCTGGATTACTGTAGGTCGACCACATCAAGACTCATCTCCGAAGCTAAAATATCCGGAACGAAATCTTGCAAACAGTGTGTCGAACAGCGTGTTCATCAACATAGATTGCCAAATACCTAATTGATATTTTTGCAGTTGCGGCAGTATGAATTCGTAGATAAAAATGAGCCGAAACCTAAAAAATAAACAGCAGTATTATATAGAGCTCAAACTTGTCTATCAATCACTATATACCATGACATATTAGAATGAAAAATTTTCATTTACATGTAACGTAACGATTTTTTATCTAGAAGCCCGGTACATAATCCAGAAAACGAGGTTGAGACGAATAATTATTTGAATTCAGATTCAAACACCTCGTATATTCAATTTGTAGAAGAATCAAATTTACCAATGAATTTCAAAATTATCAAAACTGAACCGGCCAGAGCTGCAACTTTGAGCAATGTTGTTTTTTATATTAGGAATGGCTGGCCTATTGTTTGCCCTTCTGAAAGCTTCAAGCCATACTTTTCACAGAAAACGAGGTTACCATTGAACAGGACTGTGTCATGTGGGGATATCGATTGATAGTTCCGTAAAAATTCCAGAAATATATATTAGATGAGTTACACAGTACACACATGGGTATGATAAAATTGAAATCCTTGGCTCGATTCTAGGTGTGGTGGCCCTTACTTGATAGTGAAATAGAAGTGAAGGCAAGAACGTGTCAATCCTGCTCAAAATCTCAAAATATTCTAGTAATCCACCAGAAGCTTCATTTCCAGTAAGGGGCTGACCCAGAGAATCATGGACGAGGTTGCATTAGGATTTTTTTAGGCCGTTGTTCAATAAAAATGGATATAGTGTGTGGAAGATCATAATACTACGGGTTACCCTTTGAACTATGCACAGATAATGCAATAACTTTCACATCGGAAGACTCAAAATTTTTCGTGAGCCAACGGAATTAAACATTCTACTGGACCCCCTATTATCCGGCCATGAACGGTTTGGAGAAGAGTGGGGTGAAAATAATGAAAAATGCTATTCTCAAGGATAAAAATGATGACCAAAATTCTGATATACATTCAATTTTGAACAAATTTCTTTTTCAATACCGTAATACACCTCATACTACTACGGGAGAAACACCGTCAAAATTGTCAAAATTATTATTGGGCCGCACATTACGTTCAAAATTGGATGCCCTCAGTAAAAGATACAGTCGAGGAAAAACAACATAAGCAAAAATAATATTGTAAGGCAAAGAAAGATATATTTTTCCAGGAGAAGGATGAGGTATGGGTGAGAGGTTTTCAACCAAGTATCCCTCCTTGCTGGTTAGTTATCATAAAGGGGGTTCTTGGTTCCAGAACACATGATTCAGATTGTGGAATAACATGGAAAAGGCACAAAAATCAAATCAAGGCAAATCATTTGACGAATAACGAGCATGTGCCAGTTTCAATCATTCCACGATACCAAATAAATGAAACGAATGCTGTAAATAGTGTAGAATAGAATAATAATTCGAGCACATGTAGTGAAATTGTTAATAATGGAAATTTAAATAGTGACATTATGATGAGTGATAATTTAGATAGTGGAACTTGTAATAATGAAAATAGTGGAATGACTAATAAAAACACATTTTCACCACAAACTTTAATGCGTCGTAGTCAGATTAAAAAAACCAAGTCAGGTTTGGCACAGAATTTTATTGATTTTGCTTTTCATTCGTGAGAATTAATTTTTTTAATATCTGTAGAATTTAGGGAAGAGGTGTTATATATTGTCATTTTGTTGAGTACCACTCTGTTTGGCTACTCGACCGTAAGTATAAAAACTATTGTTTTCTTGGAAGAGCTCTACTTCGAGCCGATATATGATTTTCTGGTGCCAGTTTGCAAAATGGAATCCTTTAGAATAAGTTATATTTTTTTATCACCAGCAAATAGAACAATATAGAACTACAAAAACATGACAATAAAACGGACATAATTTTAGAAACAACCTAATACTTCGTTTCTTTGAATTAGGAAGACTCAAATGTGGCTCACAAAAAAATAATTATTTGAACAAATTATTCGAAATAACAAAGATAAAACTTCACTGTCTGATAGATCATGAGTATAAAAGTTCACTTGTGATTTTTGCCTAATAGTTGATATTGGCCACAGGGAAAGTACTTTTTTCCAAAGAATAAAAGAACATAGAGGTAGTTTCTTAAATGTGGAGATCAATTCCACACTCACAAATCATCTTTTAGCAGAGGAACTTGAGTTCAAACACGATTATGACATATTACATTTAGATGAAGATTCGAAACTTAACATATTGGAATGTTTGGAAATTGATAGATTTGAGGATTCTGAAAATTCACTGAATCCTCTATCGAAAATGTGGAAAATGACAGTTTATAACATATTTATTCATTGAGTTGGTGAAAGCCTTGCATAATGTTTCAATTTTGAACTAGTTCATACCTAAACTCAGGTAAAATTATGAGGCAATGAGTTAGGTGATATAATTCCAATTGTTAGAATATATGTATAGAGTACTAATTAGGAGAAATTCAGTCAGCATGAACTCGTCTGAGAAAGCCTTTGTGAAGCAAAACACCGGATGTGGATTTGCAAACTTTATTTAATGATCACACAATCAAGTGTAACTTCTTGAATATATTATAAATATCCAATCAAAACTTTTAATCTCTTCTCTTTGTAATTATCAGATATCAGATATTATCCATTTAGTTCCACACTAAGTTTCCAGTATTATATGACGAAAAAAATCATCAGAAAATAATTGATAATAGGGTTTTTCTTTCAACAGATTGTCCTGTGTTTCAAATTTCATTTCGGATATATCTTAATATGTAATATGGACATACACGATAGAACCCCCGGAAATTAATCTAGCCATCGCGTGCCGCTAATGCTTAATTCCGGTAAACATGACAACATTTCGCCGGAGTCTTTTCTCGACTGAAAGTTTGGTGAAGTTGCTGAGAAATTGAGGAGCTTATCATTCAACTTGTATTACCTGTTATCAGCTGCTCGAAGGAAATTGTTACTTTGCCATTATGTAAAGTTTATGTACGAGGTGTTTGCCGAGGATGATGATTATCTTGCATCTAACAACACGGACTTCTCTCCGGACTGATTCAATGAAAGTAAGGGATTTTTAAAGGAAGTTAATGAGACAAATTATGAAATAAATTTTCAATCGCAGATGATTGATTTTAAACATTGTTTCAGTATACTGTCTTCTGTTCTAGATTATCAAAATATAGGATTCAATTGAAAGGTAATTTTTTAAGAACATGTGAATGAAAACTTGTTTTGGAAACTGTTTTTTTTTGTCAATTTATCACTTTCAAGCACTATGCGAAATATGAATCGAATCAATTTTCAGTTAGGAAACACACTTCGTATATTTTTGAGTAAGAAAGGGTTTGGCTTTTCACTTCTCCATTTTCATACAGAAACATTAGGGGAATATTCTAAAATAAACTACCTATAAAGGTATGTAGATCATGCAGACATAAAATATCATCTCCTAATATGCTCCTTTAAATTCAAATACTAAGTATACGCTGAACACCTTTCAATTTCAATATTCCATTCAGTCATTGTTTCACTATGTTTATTCACACTATTTGGTTTCATTCATTCAGTGATCAGAAACTAACGTTGGGACGTAGAACGAATCTTACTCTGTATAATCGGTAGCCTCACAAGTACAAAAAGAACTACGAATGGTACACAATATCTCAAAATATTTCACAATATTTCGGAGCATTCTGGAATATTTCACAAAAATCTGAGAATGATCCGTGATATTCTTGGAGTTTTCAGATCATCTTGCATCCTAAAACATGGATGTCTCATCGGGCTGAATCAGTGAAATTTTGAGATTGTCGGTAAAAGCTCCTTATCGGAATCACTTTTAGGAGAACTAAGAGATGAGCCACTTTTCTGTGATAATTTTTTTGGTGGCTCAGGTACAGGTCGTGTCAGATCGTGTGCGACTGTAGCAGAAGAAGATTCAAGATCTGGATATTCGATAGGTTTTGTATTTTTGCGTCTACGACTTTTGCTCGGATTCACAATGCAAAAGTAGAAGTCGTTAACGTGGTCTTTGGTTCTTGCCAGATTCTTGTTATTGAAAATTTCATAGACCTTTCTCACCTCGATACCAACCTAAAGTATCGAAATAGAAATTGATTTGTCTATTATATTGAATTAATCATTTAATATAAATTTTGTTAACTTCCAAACATCTTTCACAATAACTACAAGCAACATGTGTAACCCATGTCTTGTCTTGATTACGTACCTCATATTCAAAATATGCTTCGTAGGCCTCACAGATAACGTAAGATGTATTTATCTCGTATTTTACATCTCAAACATATTCACACATTGCCCACACATTCAACAAAATGCATCAGCATCATATTTACACTTTTTCGATTTGTACCAAACACCTGATCGTTGTTTATCACTCTAGTGCCATCTATCAGCACTGTGTGAACGTTGAAACTACTCTAATCCCGCTGTATTTTTAAATGTAATTGAATAAAATTTATAAAAAATTCAAAAATGAGTAATATCACTACAACTATCACAAAAGAAAACTTTATACCAAAAAAAAGTATTTTTTTCTCTTTTTTGTTCATAATTCAGCAGAAAATCATAAAATAAACTTTAGTACAAAGAGTAAAAATTATTTTATAGAGTCGTGTTATGAAGGTAACCCAAATAACTGTTCCCACAAATCTATGAAATCAGCATTGTATCTTGAAATCTAGATATTTTCAAGGATACTGCATCTGATTTTGCATCTTACATCTGACAACATGGATTTATATTTGGACTGATTCAATGGATATTCAAAATTTTCTAATTGAACTAATCGAACAGTCAAGTAGGCATTCAGTCACTCAAAACTGCCTTTACAAAATTATCGACTGTTAGTGAATCCTGGTTCAACAGGACTTGTGATATTTAAATCATGACTAAATTCATTACTTTCCTGCAATACTCTGGAAAATTTTGAATAAAAAAATGGTTCAAAGCTGAGATGATGATATCTCCTCCTTGAAGATGTCATCTATGAGATCGACGGAAGATTCAATCTCGATTTTTTTTAAAAACAAAATACAAGCACTACAGAAGAATCCTTGAGGCGCTCTAAGAGTGGTGCCTCTGCGAAAGTAGCGATTCACATTGGATTTAATTCGCAGTAGATTATATTCATTTGGACAAACTTACTCAGGAAGTTTATTCCACAAAAACGCAGTTCTCCAAATGACAAAGTTCTTAAACAGTGAAGATCGAGGTGTATTGAGTTGAACCTCATGTACTGCACTTGAACACTTTCCGTGAAAGTGTTTCTAGAAGAGAGTCAAATCTCTATCCTTTCTTCGATGTTCCAGACTATTAAGGTTGCAAGTGATGTTCGCGTCTCCAATCAAGCGGATGACTCTTTTCTGGATGGAATCCAGCAGCTTCAGGGTATGCTTAGGGGCGAAGCTCCATGCATGAAAACAAAGAAGATTTGATCTGAATCATAAAAAGTTGCTGAGGTGTGTACAGTTTTCTGGTTCGGTATAGTGTTCCAAGCTTTTGAGAAGCGGCTTCCGCAATTCCAGTGACGTGATTGTGTCAAGACATATTGGTGTCGATTTTATTCACCAAGAAACCTATCGAAGCAGAAAATGGAATTGTCTGACCTGACATTGTTATATCCAGTTCGCAGACATTTATTTTTTTGGAGAAAACTGATGCCTGGGTTTTTGTGGCTTTGTGAAATTACTTCTAGATCCTCATTGAGATATGCAACCTCTTGCTGTCGATGAAGATGTGCATCCGCCTCCGATGTCCTGGAATCCAAATGGAATAACGAAACAAGTCTGTTGTCGTCAGCAAAGCAATATATTGGATTCTTGGTTTTTCCAATAAGGCGTTGATACACAATGAATAGACATTATAGATCTCTGGGGAACACCAGCGTTGATGGTACAAGCATCATTCAAGCATGGACAAACTACCCCTAACGTATAATATCGCCATGAGTTGCCAAAAAGGCTGCATCAGTATGGACTTCACTCTTGTAGACGGCTTTGACTTTCCCCATTAACAAGATTTAATCGCGCATGTAGACCCCCATGGGCACAAGAACACGAAAACTGAGGACACCCATGATAAAGCTCTGTGCTGTTCACAGACGAATCGAGATTCGATTCCCACCCAATTTCCAGAAAGATGGATGTGTAGGGATACGTGGAAATGTAAAACGTCTTGTGGCAGCCCAGGATATACATAGCTCTCAAGGGGGTACAGTGATGGTTTATCTGGACTCATTACTGTTTTGCCATAGCCAGCGGCAGATCTCAATCCCATTAAACATACCACAACTTTTCCACTGTCTCTCAGAGCTTTGTACTGCCAACGACCGAAAATATATGCAAGTATACCCAATAGACCAAGCTTTTGATGCAAGGGAAGGACACTCCACATATTGATATAACACTCTGCTCACATGTAACAACTTTTGTTGAAAAATGCAAGATATATCTTGACATTTTTTTTCTTGCAATGTTATTTTAAGAAATCGATAAATATGGAGAGTCAAGAGCTGTTTGCTTGTCTAATCATTATTGTGTATGGCTCTTCAGCTTCCTGAAAAAACGTTTCCTGCAAGTGGCCGTCGAATACTCTTGAATACTCTCACCATCAACGCTGGTGTTCCCTAGGGATCCATATTATCTCCAACCCTCTTTTTTTGTATGTCAACGACTTATTGGAAAAAACCCAGAATCCAATATATTGCTTTGCTGACGACAGCACACTCATCCTAGGACATTGGTTGCGGAAGCACATCTTCATCGGTAGCAGGAGATTGAATATCTCAATGAGAATCTAGAAGTAATTTCGAATCGAGATGAAAGTAACCAGGTTCAATTCAATACCACAAAAACCCAGGCATAGGTTTTCTCCATGAAGATAAATGACTCCGAACCAGATATTATAATGTCAGGTCAACCAATTCTGCTTTCTGATTCAATAAGTTTGTTGGGAGTTGAAATGGACACCAATATGTCTAGACACAATCATTTCGCTGAAATTGCAGAAGCTGCTTCTCGAAAGCTTGGAATACTGTTCCAAACCGGAACAGCAACTTTTGATGCTTTATAGAACTGGGATCATCATCCAGGAAAGATTTATCCGCTTGATTGGAGACGCGAACATCACTTGCAACCTTGATAGTCTAGAACGTCAAAGAAGGGTTGAAAATTTATTTCTCTTATATAGATACTTTCACGGGAAGTGTTCAAGTGACTTGGCACATTTGAATCCACCAAGTGCAATACATATCAAAAATAATCTACGGACTGTGGCTGCTCATCGTTATGAGGTTCAACTCAGTACATTACGAACTTCAGTGTTCAAGAACTCTTTCATTTGAAAAACGGCGTTTATGTGAAATAAATTTAGTGAAAACGTTTTTCCAAATGGATTCAATCTTCAGCGATTCAAATACAATATGCATGACTCTTTTTACACAATCACAGCTCTAAGAGATCCTTAATGATTCTCCTGTAAGGCTTGTGTTTTATCCTCAAAAAACTTGAGCTAGGACAAAAGAGTTTTGTAGGTCTACATTACCTCATACAGAATAATCGAAAAAATAAAAATCGACTTCCATCAGACAAGAAGGGATTTACGAACGACTGATTCAGTCATTTTCGATTCGCTCTACTACTCACAAACTGTGTGATTGTAACATTATTACTATCATTATCAATCGGCGTTTGCCCTTCATCTACGCCCGTGCCCTTCTGTAATCTGCTAACGAGGTGGCTCTGCTGTTCTCGGCCCTCACGTCTACCAACCCAATTAATAGCCGACTCGTTAGCGGTATGGGTCGAACCAGCTGATGAATTTGCTAATCAAGAACAATTTCAATTTATATTGTTGGCAAGTTGCACGGCGAAAACTACTGCTAACTTGCTAACCGAATTCCGTGGCTGCTGTTGCTGATGCGTAGGGCGTGAATTTCTTGCGAAAGACAGGAAGGAAGCGGGATAGTCTTGTTGGAAGTGTGTGGTTTTTGACATTCAACTTCCGTACGTCTTCAGTGTGGAAGGTGGATTTTCGCGGTAAGAAATTGCTATATCGGTATTTTTTCAAAATAAAAAATAAATTGAATGTACTTAATGAAATCATAATATCAATTGCTCGTTGCCAGAACAAATCGTAGCGTTAACATTCATACAGGGCGTTCCAACTAAAACTTGACCTCCCCTGTAAGTCAGAAACGGGCACGTAATCGTAAATTTTAAAGAAACTTCAATTTTTATGTTTAGAGGGACTAATTCTGATATGAAAATCATACCCAAAACTTCACCCCTTGCGGTCAGCAACTATCCCCTAATTTTTTTCGATGGCATGGGGGTCGCGTGATACATCATCTGAAATGTCTTTTGTCCCTCTATTACATCTGTATTTTTTTTCGAAATTGGTTCATTCGTTATTGAGAAATTAAATGTTGAACGTTTCGTTAACTAGTTTAATAAGCCAATAATTTTTCTAAAAAAACGTTGGTTGGGTAACAGGATCAATTTTTTTCGTGGAAAAACAATTGTTTCTATGCAAAAATAAACCATTTTTCAAAAAAATGTTTTTTTTGCATTCAATAAAATGTTCTTTTATTGAAGAAAAACAAAAGATTTGTTGTCGTTCATTTTAATGAGGAAATCAACAACAAATAATATCAGTAGAAACAAAATTAACAGATAGATTGTCAAAAATGACATCCACCTAGTTCCATACAATAATACAGTCAACTTTCGAAAGCGTTCCGTACATTATTCAAAATGTCCGGAGTCAGCAATCGGCATTCCAGAACAATTCTCTGTCGCAGGTCTTCTAATAGATTTGTAGGCTTAGTAGAGTATACTTTCGACTTCAACTGTCCCCACAGAAAGAAGTCCATTGGTGTTAGATCGGGTCCACTGGACCCCTTCTGTCGATCTAACGCATTGGAAAACATTCGTACAAAAACTGTCTCACCGGAACATCAAAATGTAGGGATGCACCAATTCCATCATTAACATCCGAGTTTTCGAAACTATTGATTTCTGATTATTTCAAAGGATTCATTTCCGAATCTTTCCCTTTCGAATGTAATACTTCATAGTCTTCATTGAATCATTCAGTTGAGTGGTAGAATAGGAGTAGCATAAGCTTAATTTTGTCAAGATGAAAATAAAGATCATTCATCATTATCATATTTCTCTACCAAAAAATGCCGTTATTATACGTTAAATTGATTTTTTCATCAAAAAAACTATTGAAACTATGAAGACGCATAAGGTAGCTATCGTTTGAATTAAAGAAGTTAAATTTTTAGGAGAGATTAAATTTTGGAAAAGAAAATTATTGGCTTCCTACTACTCCATCTTGATACAAAAAAGAT
>WOGJ01140890.1:0-14907 GCA_015342185.1 Leptinotarsa juncta | reverse complement strand
GACATAACTTGGTTTGAAATCTGTAATTTTTTTCAATTTGTTTTCATTTTCGTTAATAATTTTTTAATCTTTATTTTTTCAGTTTTTATTAACATATCAACTTTTATTTGTCTGGTTGTAGCTTTTATGTTAATTCTTTGTGATTTCAGTTTTTGTTTAATAAAATTGTTATTTTCGGTTAATCTTATTAATTTTCTAATAGTTTTTTTCAGGGTTTTCAAACCAATTTATATTAAATTAGACAATGGAAGTCCGAACTGATGAAATAGTAATAATATGCATGTCTGATATGCGATGGCAAATCCTAATTCTTCATTACACCAAATGATGGATAGAAAAACTGGTTCAATCAAGAACTTTTTTCCTTCTGATTTAGATGGCATTATATTGAAATTTTCTTTCAGAAATTTTAATGAACTAGTCGATATACAATTGTTACAATGCACCCCTCGCAAAAGCTTCTGAATTAATAAAAGTTCAGCCTTCCTCTAGATACATCGTAGCAGTTGTCAGACACATTTCTGGGATTTTCATCAAACGCTCCCACTATTGAATTCAAACACAGAAACGCTTTCATGTTCGGCGTATATATTTTAATATCGCCAAGCAGACAAACAAATCGACTGCGCCTGTCGTGACTGCGACAAAAGAAAGGAGTTATTAATATTTCATTCGGCGTAAATGAGTCAGCCCGGAAAGGCCTCGAATAAAGGAAAATCACTTTATTTATAATGCCGGCGGATTGTTGCAGATCGTCGAGGCTTTAAATAAATGATTAAAATCTCCATTCAATTCAGTATCAGAGTTGTCGTTTCGAAAATGGATTTGATTTTACAAAAAGCTTCGTTTACAGAGATGGGAAGGAGGGGGATTTCGCGTCAAGTCGTTTAGAGTTTCATCAAATACAATTCTACTCATGATTTCCATTAAAATGCGTTGTGAAAGAATGCTGCAGAGGCTGTGCGTCTATAACTTAAATACGGGTTCCATTATTCGATATATTGAATTGAAAACAAAAAATAGAATAAAAAATAAGTAAATTTAACAGATCATGCGAATAGAAAAAAGTTATATACAAGGCAAATCTAGCAGTGCCTCTAAATGATGGATGGGCTGTAGATCAGCCGGTAGGGGGGGAGGGCGAGCTCATCATCATCGAGGTACTCGAGTAGTGAACATCATGTTGCTGCAGTAAGTGGAGAAATTATTGTGTGTGGTGGATTGTGAGTTATTTGTTGTCTTTGTTGTTGTATTTGTTGTCAGTAAACTGAAAAGGTTCTCAGTTGACTAAGCAGAGAAATTATAAAAAAGGTATACAATTTATGCAAGCGAAAGCAACAGCAGATCGAATGAGAATTCCTCTTGCGAAGGTGGCAAGTGATAGTAATAATAAGTTGAATTGTAATCAATATTGTGTTTTAACTTTGAAGGTTCAAAAACGAACGAGTAGCTGAGGCTACAGGAGTTTGCGTCCAATTGTACAAAAAACTCAAATCAGAGGTGAGAAAAAAATGGCGAGAAAAAACAAAGTTCCGAAATAGAGTTCTAATCAAAATAAGTAGCTTCTGCACACAATCCAAAGTGATGGCAATTCAACTGCCAATTTTACTTAAACGGGGCAAAAGGCGATCATATTTCGACTAAAAAACCAAAATTTCTGAAGAAACTTGCTGAAGACCTGAAATTTCATTCCCGAAACATAACAAAAAAAGCCCTTGAATAAAGCAGTTTAAGTAACGAGTGTTACTTTAGTTACAACAAAAACCACTTTTAATTAGCCTTGCGCTCGTAGACATCCATAAAAGTACAGTTACTGTAAATACAACAAAGTTTTACTCATACTGGTGGAAGTATAATGGAATAATTCTACTAGAGAAACTGGGGTTTTGATTGATTCTGGAAGCGAGGTAGTACTGCCGCATTGAAAACAATACCAAACCTGTGTATGAACAAACACGATCTGACTCGAGTTTGTTTCGACTTGACATGACATGAAAAAGGTATTTTCACCAAAATTGGAATATTTCTGATATTTCCTTATCTCACTGGCTTTTTCTGATATTTCCTTATCTCACTGGCTTTTCTCATTGCAACCGAAGCATCTGAATATTCGGCTGTTATAATTGGATGTGAATGCCCAGAAAAAAAGGGCTGATCTGATTTAAATCGAATGATTTGAATCAAGTATTAAAAAATTGTATCACTGATTTAAATGAAAAGAAAATCAAGCACTTTTTGTTATTTTTATAAAAGTTAAAATTATAAACTAATAACCTATTAACTATAGAATAAAACTAATAATTCTGAAAAAATTAAGTAATTTTTACAAAAAAATAATTCAACGAACGTTAAATTATAAGTAAGAATAAAAAAAATTAAATGAAAATGACACTTTTCTTTTTTCAATCGCACTCAGTTTCATTGTAATATTTTTATGAAAATACTAATTTTACAGCTTTTTCAGTGCCTAATTTATTCCTCAACTTTAAATGCACCAATCGAAATAAAAAACATGCTCGACCGATGCCCTACATTTAGACGATTTCGCGTTGAAAAAAGTCACGAATTAGCGGGTTTTCAGACAAGAATAAACCAATCCAAGCAAATTCGAGGAACAAAATAAAATTAGTTTAGATAATTTAATCACTTGAGTACATTTTAAAAGTACCTATTTTATAGTTCCCGATTAAACGTCAGAATCAATAAATATAAGTTGATCTCGGTTTGCGATATTTGCGATCATTTGAATTATCAAAAGTTATTGAAAAGTAGAAAGATAAGTATACTTGAAACTGGTTTAACAAACCTAACATGGTCGTAACAATTAAAAATATCATTTTCTGAATCCTATATAAAAAAAGTCATTGGAAAAATATAGAATCAGTTTTTTCATAATAAATTTTTTATCGTTAAGATTAAATGATCTTGTTAGTCTTTGGAAAAATAAGATTTTATTTCATATTCCTTTTGGTTAGATTTTATTAACCAAATTTGTTCCATTGCGAAATATTGCGAAGTGGCCAGTTTGAGAGTCAATTCATCGAACTAATTTTGGTTGTGAATATTATGTGGGATTATTTTAAAAGAATGCATTATTATTTCTATGTAGATGTCAGACTGTTTTTTAGCTCTTCTTATACACCTCGAATATTCAGATCAGATATTCGAAATTTTAAATTGAAAAAATCAATTTATTTTGAAGCTAAAAGAAAATTAAATATTATAAGGTATGTATGAAAAATTTGACATACTCTTAAATATTTGGCTGTGAACATAATAAGAAAACTGAAAACAAAAAAGTAACGTAATTAATTTGTTACAAAATTTTGCAACTGAAATAAAAAAGTTATCCTTGAATTAAATAATCACCGATAATCGAGTTCTTTAAAAATTGATTTTGTAGATTTATATTTACCAATCACTTTGTTGTTGGTATGTTTTGTATATCCTTTTTTGTTGCTTATTTTAAAAAATGAAGTATATTCCCTTGAAAAATTGTAATTCAGGGTATCTCCTGAAAGTACCAAAAAATTGACATAGTGATAAAAGTTTAAACATTTAGCTATTTTTATTTTGTAGTTGCTAGGTATGAAAAGTGCTAATCTGTTTTATAATTATTCATAATTGTATGCAAAAAACATTTAAATTAGTATATAAAGTGTAAATTTCAATCAATAAAACTGAGGCATTCTCAGAGTAGTGGCTTATTTTTTTTTCAATTAGAAAAACTGGAAATGAAAGAATTTTTGATAAAGTGATATATACGAACCGTTGGTGTTTTGTAACCTGAAAAATATTTCTGAATCGTATTAAGTATATTTCTTTCACATCTCTACAAATTTAAAAAAATTATATTTGAAATTGAAATACACTCGCCCTTTCATTTGATACTACAAATGAAGAAATACGTATCTAATAATGAATTCGAGAAAAAATTAAAATTTCCGTTTCATACATTTTTTACAAGAAATTCGAATAATTCTACCGTGCTTACCATTTATGTTTGGATAGTTTCAGAAATGTTGATCCCTATAAATTGTCAAATATCAAATTTTTACATATTACAGAAAAACATTTTAGCAATTGAAATTTGATTCTGTTTTTGTAAGATTTGCAATTATAGTTGCCATGTAGTAAACTAGACTTTTCGTCATTTACTAGTGTTAAAAATGTTTTTTTTCCATGGAAAAGCATTTCCGAATACTTATTCATATTTACAATGATTTGTATTTCAGCTCAATTGAGTTTTTATTTTTGTTTGGACAGTAGGTCCATGTTGAATCGGAAATGATGAAGTGGAAGTACTTCTCTTGGAAAAAAAATTCTGACCCTCATTCATCGACTACGTGAAAATTTGCATAATTGACCAATTACAAACCGAACCTGACGGACAAGAAGAGAGGAGTCGGTTTCGGCGTCTCCCGTTTTTCTATACAGAGGTCGAATCGTTTATTAACAATTTATTAAATTCACCACATCCTGTTTGAAAGCCATAATCTCCCCGTTGATTATTTTAAATGATATGTATTAGCGATAACAACATATGGTCACGGTCGCCTAATACCCGCTCGATGCGGTGAGAAGAAGAATGTACGCGGTTTTATGTCAATTCACAAGTTGAATCGCCTCTCGGGGTGTCTTAGAACAATTGACTTGTTGGTGCTAAAGATAATACTGAACTAAATGAAAGTTAGACAGGTAAGACCCTCTATTTCTCAAGGATCTCTGTTAGGGCCAATGTTTGTGTACTGCATAATTAACGATCCACTTCAACATTATCAGGTGATATATCTGAACTTAATACTCGGGCTAGCTATACTTCGTGAATTTTCAAATAGCAATTTCTTAATTCGTGATAATTTTTAAAAGTCAATTCAAATTCATATTCCTTGATTCTTCAAATTTGATCTATTTGCTGCTTGGTCAAAATTCAGTATGATCATTTGAAATAACACTTGTTCAATACTTACTCGTTCATCTTTGTTATAACATGCAGCAGTTGGAGAAAAAAAAACCGACTAATTTTGTTTTCAATTGTACAATTACGTACACTTGTTAGCTTGATAGCTACCCTCAAAAATTATAAATAGTTGTCGTAAATTTTATTTTAAAAAGTCAGAAGTTATTTTTGAAAATATTAGTTTTGCTTCGATTATTTGCCATCATTTCCTTTTCTGTCGGATAGGGATAATGTATCTAATACACATTCAAATAAACGATAAAATGTCCCGGACTATTAACAATTCAGTAACCGAAATTTTATCATTTATTACTTCATTCAAATGCGACGACGACTCTTCTGAAAAACCAAATAAATGTTTGGATTATGTAGTAACTAAAACTAATTTTACATAGTTTTCTTTACTGCCTATAGCTGTTTTTGAAAACTATTCCTAGGTTTTTATGGATTGAGATAATTGCCTCATATTTGAAGAAAGATGGATTTTCCTTCAGATGTTTTGAAACTGTTACTTCGGTATTTTCAATTTTTAATTAAAGTTTGAATTGTTCCAGTTACTAACGAGGAATAGTTTTTTCTGATGCTTTTTTTGCGCTAAACGTTTCGGCAGCACGAGTGACTGGCTTCTTCAGAGGTGTATTCATATTGATGATTCACCAGAATGAAGATAGTAACACTGAAAATCTCGGCCAGGAAACGTATACGTTTGAAAATGTTCTTAAAGGACGAAGCTACAGTAACGTTAGTTACAAATACAAGTGGTAAAAAGCATATGAAGTTTTATTTCTCATTTTTCAATTCTAATTTTAATTGAAACGTATTCAACATCAACATCTCTTAAAATCGACCCTTGTCTATTTTAAACCTTTTTCAAATCAAGTATTAAAATGTTTTATAGTTAGCTACTTTTCGATGGGGTACGTTATGTAAATACCAATGAAAATCCGTTGCTCTTATGTGATTCAAGAATTCAGAAAACACTGATAGTGATTCATTTAGAAATGATTTGTAAAACTGTAAGACATATTCTTGATACTAAAATCGAATTACCTTTTACGACTCTCTACTTTTACTCAATGTCATATTTCAATGAATTTAATAACGTCTCTTGTCTCTTATTACTTTCTAAATATGCAAAAAATTCGTAATGCAGAAAAGCTGGTTACATTTCCAATAAACTAAAAACTTCCAATGTTCTCTTATTTGTTTCTCCAAATTTGTATATTGTGACATAAAATAATGAACAACTCAAAATAGGACACACTTTAAGTTATGTACAGTCAGACTAATGATTATTGTTATATTTTACGAGTATTATCAATAATGTAATATTTAGATCGTATTTTTCAGCTAGGAAACGAAAAAGTTATCATCTATTACGCTAAATCATTTAAGCTTATACCTATGTAGTTGCGAAAATTACTGACTTACACAGAGTCCTATTAAATTTTACAAAAATTACCTTAAAATCTTGGCATTGTAAAGGAAACTTAGATCTTCTATTGCAAGATAAATATGTAAATATTTAAGTTTCGACCTGGTGTAGGCCTCATCAGTGGTAATACATCGCGTCATGGATGAAATCTCTTGTCTGTAACGAGTACCTGTCATGTTATTATGTATCTACATGTAAGTCCAGAAGAATATACATATTTCATTAAGTACGCTCGTGAACAAAAACGAGCATCATACGCCGTATATGGTTTTTCAAATGAATATCACCTGTTGTTTTCCAATTATAGAAAACATTAACGAGCATGAGGTACATAATATTAGTTTTCAAATGTTTGCATCATGAAACCAACACCGTCGTATTATCTGTCTATCCAATTTCCATCAAGGTTATGAAACGAAACTAGACATTTCAACGTTCCATTTGAAAAACCACTGTAATTTATTAAAAATAAATACTATCACTAATGCTGTATATTTTTTCTCTGTTACATACGTGTTATTGATGATGTTAATTTATTGATGTTACTTTTGATATCGCTTTGCGTCTTTCTGCGTGGGTTTGTCCCGAAATATTTTCTGCGGCTATTCGATGAAATCGTCGATTCGTGAAACCACAACGGCGCGGCTTGGCGTTTTTTCATCGACCGTTTGACATTTCAGATGATTTGTGGTCGCATTAGAATCGCTCAAGGTTATCCGTGGACGCTTCGAGTTATTTACACGCGGCCACATCCAATGAAACCATGAAATATTGCGCGTTATTTTATTTTTAATTTGTATAAAATTTTCAGGAGTGTCTAATGGCAAGCCTCTGCGTACTAGATGCTTGGCAGCTGAAATGTCATAGCGCTATCAGATCCGACTTCGTGATTTCTACTCTCGTGTTGTTTTAAATCAAAATGTAATTTTCAATAAGGGGAATATGTTTCTTCAAGGTTGAGTTCATCTGAGATGATGGCGAAGGTAAATGTTCGTTTTTACAAATCGGGCTATTCAATGAAAAATTTTTAGTTACACTAAGCATAAGCACTCCACGCCACACTATTTTCGTTGATACGTACACTCGAAATTTTTTTTTTTAAATGTAAATGTCTTGAATTTAGAATAATAGATTCCTCGATTCTTCAATGGCCGTATTTCAGAAAGTAGACTGTAGGGCCAAGTTTTGACATTCAAAAATTTCCGGGGAAAAGCTAGGAAGTGCGCGGGGTGGAGTTTTTAGCATTTACATTTACTATGTTCATTTATCTTCAGAGAAGTATTCGTTCTATTTATTATTCTGTTTCATTTAAAAAATTGATAGCATTTCAAAATTCATTCAATCTGGCGAACTTTGCTTTAGAATCCGTACCAGTGTCTTCTCAACCAACATAGATATGATTTTTGTGACAATAAATATAGTTTGTCTTTCACTTCTTAGCAGAGTATCAGTCACTTCCCGAATTCAGATGGTTTCAGTTATTAGTCGATTATTTAATTTCGTTTCTTACCGATAAGACCTTGAAAGTATTTTTGATCGTGGCAGATTGATAGTCTTATTGGAATTGTTCCGGGATATGACTGAAATATGTTCATAATTAATTGATTTTTTATGAAATTTTTTTAGGTGGATAATACTTTGAGATATTCGTGTTATCAATTTCCTAGTAGGCTACAATATAAACTGAGAACATCGAAGGTCAATGTTTATAACCGATGTTTATACTAAATGAATATAATTTATGGATAAGGTTATCGCATTATGTAGCAATTATTCCCCATTTTTAGGTTTTCCAATTCAAGTGTAACTGAATAAAATGAGTTCTGGATAACAGTGTATGTATTAGTTGGCCACCGGTTAGACTCTTGTTTATCTTTGATATTCCTGCTGTTTGAGTTTTTTGTCGATCCCGTATATACGGCGTCTTCGTAAGGACACATATGTTTATTGGATCATGGACGCAACATCTTTGGGCTCTGATATCTTATAATATAATACACTTGTTTGAATTGAAAGGGTATATTTTAAGGAGTGAATAATTTTTGGGAAAGAAAGGTGTTGGCTTTCTACTTCTTAATCTTGATACAAAAAATGTGGGAACGTTCCAAAAAAAAATAATAAACTGTTTTGTGTTTTCGACAAACCAGTCCAAACGTCACATAACAAAGACGATTTGGATTAATAATTAAAATCAGTGGCTCCGAAACAGATTTTTGAGGTACGCCGTATTCGATATAATAGCTTTTAAATTAACATTCAATATGATTCAACTAAACATGCTGCAATCCCTCTCAACTTTTTCAGAAAACTACACTTTTAACTAAAGCACAATTGTGATAATACTTTTAAACCATATTTGAAAAATCCGTTGAAGAACTTCCTAAACAATGACAATCAGACTGATAGCCCATTATCAGAGAATCGTATATTTTCTTGTGACAATGGATGAGTTGTTCGAACGTTGATTTGTTAATCGAATACCCAACAGGTGTTCGCCTGCGCTTCAAACCGTAAATAATTACTAAGAACATTGCTTTGCAGCATGTGGTTGTTACGAGATTCTCTTGTTTCGATGTTGCATACTAATTCGTCCTTTTTTTTTCAGGTAATATACCGTCGTTCTCGTTGCATCTGCATTTAGGCGAGTTGGTAAGCGAGAAGAGTTAATTGAACTTTATTGGGTATTATTTTTGTTTTCAATCAATATTTATAAATTAAATATTCATTTTCAATTAAAAGGGATCAGATTGGGAGTGAATCATATTGGTAGAGACTGTCCTCTCATGAATGGTCGTCGTCAACATCGAGAATATCTGTTTTTTGGGATAGAAAGTTTTTGGCTTTCTACTACTCCATCTTGATACAAAAAATGTGGGAATCGTCCAAAAAAAAGAAGGAAGCAATCAATTTCAAAAAATTACTTCTATATAAAGATGTGTGTAGATCATGCAAAGAAGTAACTCTCAGACACAAACTGGAAGAATAAGCCCTCCTGAATCAGCTACTTTCATATAAACATTGAATTACACGAAAGAAAAATTCTTTCCAAACAAATACTTTTATATGAACATTGAGTTATACAGAAAACACTTTTCCTACTCAGTTTGTATTCCAAGTATCTGTTATGGAATTGAATCAGATATCATTCACAGGATTCCTACACAATATACTAAATGAAGTATAGAATATTTAGTATATTGTGTAGGAAATCTAAACCAAATGAACTTTAAATGTTCAAGCCAGTCTCGATATACCTACACATTAGGATTAATGGACTGACGCCTATCAGAAAACAACTACTCCTCCTGAACGTTTGAAGTTCATTTGCTTTAGATTTGTTTACTGCCAGTCTTCACGCATAGCCCACTGACTAATAAGAAAATATTGTGTAGGAATCCTGTGAATGATATCTGATTCAATTCCATAATGAATGTTTGGAATACAAACTGAGTAGAGAAACGTGTTTTTTGTCTAATTCTGGGTTTATATAAAAGAATTTGTTTCAAAAGAATTTTTCTTTCGTCTAATTCACTGTTTATATGAGAGCTGTTCTTCCAGTTTGTGTCTGAAATTTATTTCTTTGCATGATATCTATGTTATAGAGTTACTTCTTTTGAAATTTATAGCTTCCTTCCGTTCTTTGGAAGATTCCCACATTTTTTGTATCTAGATGGAGTAGTAGAAAACCAAAAACGTTATTTCCCAAAAAATTAATCACTGCTAAAAATATAACCCTTTCAATTTAAATGAGAATACTTGTGTTAGCTAAGGATTAGTAAGTAAGGTATTATCTTTAAAAGTGTGCTTCCCAGCTCGAGGCAGTGAATTATGAAAGTTAGAGAACTTTAATGAGAATTGAATGGGTGAGAATATAATAATGGATAATATTCCTTTAAAGTTATAATTGATTTCTATCATGAATGAATCATCATGAAAATTCATACGACTTTTTTTCATGAACAGCCATTAGAAATTGACAACTTACTTAGTTGACAGTGAGTGTTTAAAAAAAACAGTGACCGAAAAAGTGAAAACCATCCGTTTTTTCACAATGTTAAGAAGTTCTAATTGGACAAGAATATTTAGAACTGTTCAATCGCCCGATGTGTGAGCCAATGGTTCAAGCTCCAGGCTGAACGCTTGATTTTCACTTGTTATCGTCCAACCCGTGTTAGGAATCATACGTTAAAAGTTAAGACCTCGTTAGTCCTTAGCACGCACAAGTTTTGACTTCTTAGGGCTATCGTTCGTACGGGTGCGATAACTGGCTAACGAAAAAAACATATTTTAAACATGTATACTTTTGTTTATTAACGATTTTATCATATGACTTTTTGAAAGAAACTACTCTTAGAATTATCAGTGTCAACTAAAAATAGATAATATGCATGTTATCTACCGTTTCTGTGACTCACTATATCAATCTAGAATGGTTTGAAATACACTTCCTGTTTACGTTTCACAATTTTGCAACAGAAATTATGAAATTCCAGTGGAGTGAAATCAGTCCATACATAGTCCATCAAAATCGGTAAAGAATCAATTTGAAATCGAAATTATTGTTTCATCCGTGAATTCTTCGAGCAGAACAAAATTGATCATTTAGTTATTTATGTATGATATTGGTACTGGAATACTTTGGGGGAAATTACAAGAAAAACTTCTTATCAGAACTATGCAACTGATTATATATTTGTTTTTACATTAAATATGCAAAAAAAAATTTGTTGAACACATAAATAGTAGTTCATAATTTTATCATTATCTGAAAACTTACAAATTTCTCATCAGTTTCGAACCGAATTTTCTTTATCAATAAAACGATAACGATGCTCAACCATTACTTTATCGACTGAATGCGTTTGATCCCATTATTAAGAAAAAATCATCGTTTGACTTGTCTTAAACTGCAGTTTTGTTTTGCAATTGAAATTTCATACGAGTGATTGTTTTGATTGCGGTCACTATCATTATTATTGTCACTTGAATAATAATGAATATTATTGGAGTTTTATCCCTACACCAAACCATTATTTTTAACACCTCGACACGAGTTTCGATCAATACGTGATCATCTTCAAGAGGAAGATTAAACTAAATATACATACAATGTTATCCTTATTTATACCATAGATACCTCTGCTATCTATGGTATGTATGTTTGGTGTTGGGATAAAACTCCAATAATATTCATTATTATACCAAAGGTTCCAAACAGTGCATCACAAGTTTCATCTATACTAAATTCAGACTCACGGTTTCATGTTTATACTACTCCGTTGTTCTTTCAACGGAATAGTACAAATTTTTGTTTTTATTCGAAATTTTGACAGCCGTGATGTGTTGAATGACAGATGTCAAAATCAAGAGTAATTAGTTCATGCTGCGCCATCTATCAAAGTCTAGCTACAATTCAAACCAACCACTAAATGGTGATGTTGTCTAATATACCGCAAACTCGTGCTATATCAGTCATTCAATGTCTTTTGAAAATGAATGAGCCGAAATATAGAGGAGGCGGCCGTTTCGGATAACAACTTTTTCGATTAATCCATTAACATCTAAAAATATACTACTAAAATGTGAGTTAGTATGTAAAATGAATTGCAAATAATTTTTGTGGGTAATACTTTGATTTTTTATATTTAGCAACAATGTATGCCAATTACAACAATTTATTTCATTAGTTACAAAAATTAATGTTTTTGTTTGTTTTTTGTTAATGAATGGTTTGAGTTTACCCGAGTTCGGTTAACCGGAGTTTTGTACCTATATATAAAATGAAATTGGCTTCGTCCTTATAGCAATCAAAGTCAAAGTGGATAAATGTTGTGCCAAAGCTATTTTTCTGATATTTTTGTCTTAGCCTGCAGGTTTTTATGCCTGGCATTCAGTCTACAACTGTTGTAGACATTACCAAAGCGATGAGGCCACAGGTGCTGTGCAATATAGTTGTCCTAACAGCACGTACTAAGTTGATCAATGTCCGGTTTTATTCCATCAGTTGTAGGTACGGTTTCGTCCCTATAATAAATTTAGTGCAGGTAGTCAAACTTTATTTAGGTTAATTTTCCTTTCTATCCCTTCCTATAATATACTTTTGTATAGTAATTCTGTACTACTGGACTACTAATTCTGGACTCTTCGAACGAGATAACGTGAGGGTCTCTTTTGAGTATATTTTCGACTACATTTGATCATAGTGATGTTTTTAGAACATAATGTTTCAATCTAAAAATACTTAATTAAATCTTTCTTGAGACAGCTATTGTATAGCGAAACACGTGTCGCGCGTTTGTAAACCTTTTTTGTGAAACTCGAAATGAATGCTAACAGCAAGTTTTGCAAGGATTTTCATCAACTATCGGTCCGTTCCATTGAAACTTCGGCATTATCCTGACTCGAATTAGACTTCGCTGTTCCCATTCCCTCTGAAAGCTTTTTTTGTTTAAGTTCCTAGGGAAACTTTCGAGTTCTCGAAACTGATTTTTTTATTACCCTTCTCTTTTTCTTATGGCTGATGATTGATGTTTTTATTTGGAGTTTGTGGTTGGTTTTCTGCACTTTATATGATCCAACGCCTCACCTTCTCGTCTATTCAATAGTACATCCAAGAAGGCTATTATTGCTTAGGTTTTTCGATTCTTTGTGAAGTGGGACTTTTGGGTTGAGGGATTGGGTTAAGGAGGTTTAGTTGGTCTTCAACCTACAGCAATATATCGAAATAATCATCTTCATAACGCTTGCGAAAATATGGTTTCACGGCTACTTTTCCACCACAAGCTTCAATGGGCTGCCCATTATGGTGTTTTCGTTTGTTCATAGAAAGAACTATCCCAGTAGACATACGCTATCCGTTCAATTAATAACGTGAATTTTTATTTTTCACAAAAAATTATTATTTATTCATCAATCAAAGTAGCTCCCTTCAGATGTAATACACTCGTTCCAACGTTTTTTCCAATCCTCGAAGCCTGATATTCACTTTTTAGTATGTCCTAGAGCTCTCAGCGATTCGTTATTTGTCTTCTCAGTTCGACGCAAAACGCCGTCCTTTCATGGGTCTCTTCAATCGTGAGAAAAGGATAAAGTCGCAGAGAGGCAAATCTAGTGAATACGGTGGCTCCTGGGTTTTTCCATTGGGACGATTGGACTTTCGTTTCGATGTCACAACCATTTACCCATGATTCGTTACCAACCAATTATGATTCTTTTAAGCAAATCTGAATCGCTGTTGACGTCATTCAACTATTTCTGAGCGATGGTCATAAGACGGTTATTTTTTGGTCAAAATTTGGTGAAGAGGTTGTACCACTCGTAAACATTCTTCAATGTTTCAAGTGTTTTTGATCCCTTGATTCCAGGGAGGTTATGTCTTCCGGGAATACTTATACTAATTGGAACGGAACCATCGTGTACAAGGAGTACACATCGAAAGTCACTAGTATGTCTTTCCATATTTCTGATTTTTTCAATAAAATGACCCTAGACTTCAATAAGTGAATGTTTGTCTTGCGAACGGTTGCAGTAGTAGTGGTGAGTATTTGGCCAGCTCTCAAGTTGTTTGGCGAACATGTCACATTCACGATAGGGCATAGTGGCTCATTTCCTTAACCAGGCAAATATTAAAAATTGATTGTACATTTTAGCTTCATTCGTATATAAAGTCAAATTTACTATTCAATCTATTTCGTAACAGAAATTTACGTCATTTCACTTTCGACGCAATGCATAATTCATAGGGGCTATGAGTATATGAGTTATCTCCGTACATAATTCATTCTGATCGCGTTGTTAAACGAACACATGGTCCCGTACGTAAACAAAGCATTTACGTAGTGAAAAAAGTGATACCACCCACTTTTTAATGTTTTCACATGTACCGAGCTGATTTTGAGAGATCACCGTGTTTACGTCCGTGGTGTAACTTTATCCGAAGTGTTTATTTTGATATTGTTGAGAATAAACCGCAGGTGGTGTAGTTATTTTTATGATGCTCATGTTTACAAGGCGTTTTTTTCTCCTACTAATGGGTATTAATCACTTATCAAACTAGAGGGCAAGTAGTTATGGTTCACAAGTTGAAATTCGTGTTCACTAGACATGAAACTCCTGAAAAGTTAGAACCTCAAACAATTAAAAATATACATTGCCAACCGCATACAAACTAATTTCCATATTTTATATTTTCGGTATTTTAGGTATTGTCACTTGTGTATTAGTTTTTCTATATTGTACTATATGATTGCCCTAAAAAGCAAACAATTCTGTTGAATACGTTTTTTTGAGTTCTAGCCCCCATTTTTTGATAGCTTGTGCCATTATGTCATAGTATATGAACAGAATTACAAATTGTTGAATTTTAGGTGTGAAAAATCTCAGATACAATATTTTTATTGTATCATAATGCTTACCTTCATCGTTTGTTTGAAGGTGGTTGACAATGTTTTGTGGTGTATTTCATCAGTTCGGACTTCCATTGTCTAATCTAATATAAAATGATTTGAAACCC
>WOGJ01140888.1:0-11208 GCA_015342185.1 Leptinotarsa juncta | reverse complement strand
AGGGTGAAGCCTAGGAAGTTTCACAACTTAACCTATAGAAATATAAAAATAGTTATCAAAACATACACATATGAGCAAGATATAACATGTATATATTATCTATCCAGAAGACTTCAGATATGTTTTCAACTTCTTCTTGAAAATATATATAGAGTAGTATCTACATTCACTGGGCAGAGCTTTATATTGTTTGATATCTTGGATATTATTTTGAATTTGGAGAATTGTCGAAATGTGAGTGTTTGGTAACACCTTAAACAACTTTTCAGAATAAATATTCCCGATAAAAATTACTTATATGTTTCTTCTACAATCGTGTTCATTTCAAATCCCCGTTATTTTCTAGAGAAAGCTGAATTTGTTTTATAATCAAGTACGATTTTCGAAACTGTCCATAACGGAAACAAAATTTTGCATACAATTTCAAGTAAAAAATATACAAGGATGACAGGGGTTGAAGTGAGACAGACACACAATACATCAATTGATGGAAATCTTTATGAAAATATTTGTTTTATTAAACATTTCAAATGAATAAAACATCGATAAACCTTTTTTCATAAATATTTTGTTCACTATATATTTTTCAGATGGAATTCCACTCGATGCTATTCCATCTAGAGGTCTGTCAGATGCTACAGTAGAACGGTTGTTGAACTCTGAGATAGATAGTCCAAAAATTGTAGGAGGTATTAAAAAACAAGATGTGTAAGTATAAATTGCCAAAGTTTGAATACATTGAATTTCCATATTTCTAACCTCATATCAAAGTATATTGATTATGTCAATATATATAGAACGAATTCCATTTGGAATATTGCTGGTTCAGATTTTATGACACCATAAAAATCAAAAGGACTATTAAATTCAGATTTTGTTTTCAAAATCGAGAATTTTTAATGAAAATTTATTGATATTTCTCTTGCAGAACAATAATTTTTCTATTGCAATACTACCTCTCGAAGTCAAATACGAGTAACCTGTTTATTGTTGGTGCAAGAATGTCATTGAGACTGTTCTGGAAATGCTGTGAATCTGTCGAACATGGCTAGATTGACTCTGCACCATTGCAATGAATACCATTTAAGTTACTGGCACCATTTACTGGCACCCAGTAGCATATACACTTGAAACTGGTTTAATAAATCGAAACTAGTCATAATAAATAAAAATCGTAGTAGAAATTAGACATATATGGGGTACCTGAATGACTGGGTCTATGAGAATCATATAATATATTTAGGAAAAATACTTGGTATTTTTTAAACACTATAATCTTTAATAAAATTGCCATATGTATCCTCACCTAAAGGCAGTTGATTAATGACGATATGTGGAGAACCGAAATTATACCTAGTTCCAAAAATACCACAGAACAATTTGTAATTTGTACCATGGCAAGCCCAGAGTAATGCCGCTGAAGTATTTTCCCATGAACTAGAACAAATGGACATACTGCTTTCAAGCAATAAAAAGTAACTATAGTGACGAAAATCACGTCAAATTGTTTTCTTGCCAGAATACAAACATCAAATATTCATCAGACGAAGGATCCATCAAATAGCTACCAAAAAATAACTGCTTCCTTCTCTAATACGGTGATGAATATTGAATAAAATCTACAAATTCGAAAGTAATACGACTTGTTGGTGCAAATCGAGCTCAATCAAAATAACAGTATATCCGGGACTCTAATGACTTCATCGAAACTTAACCACATATGTAAGACCTTTCGCTAGGAGGTAGTTATTACCTGACAGGTCTTTGTCGGATTCTACTGTCTAAGGACTTTGACAGAGGGAAATATAAGAAGTTGAAGAATCAGTCGAATTCCGGACACACTGCCGCCTTGCTTACATTTGTCCTTTGATGACGAGAAAAAATACTCCAAAAACTGTCAGTTGATTGAATCCAGCATGTTCTTGCTGTAAAGATGAGAAACATCTGCAAATATGTCCTTTGTGAGGGGAATAACAAGTTCAATAAAATTATAAATAATTACAGCAGTACTTTGAGAACTCAAACAATCATTTGCTTTCACATCGTTTTCTCCTGTTGCCGATAGCTAAGATTTTGGTACCTTCACTGCCGGTTCTGGACCTATATATCGAATTTGAGATCCACACTCATCAGGTTTATCGTTGCCTGTGATATCTGTGTACCTGGCACCCAGTAAAGCTATTCTCGCAAGTCATTTTTTCACGGCATTCCCAGACTAGTTTCGAAGTCACTTTTAGGTTCATCAGTGCCTCAAGTGCAACCTGGCCGCCTGTGAAAATATCAATCCACTCATTACACTCATTAAGGTTTTTTATCCATTCCAAGATTGCATACTCTGAAAAACTGATGTGAGCTGAAATGAAGGTTATCTCGTTCGATAAATTCCAGTTCTCGTCGTATGTTTGGTTTTCGACCTGTTTCTATACCAATTGTTTTCAAGAGAATGTTCTTAAGGTCACTGTTCATTCTCTAGTTCTGGCGGCTCGATACTTTAATAGCGGAGTTTGTGTCAAACATTCATTTCTCTGTAATGTGGTCCAAGAATATGTTCAATGTCCATTTCTTCACAAATTCCGAAATTCCTGTCTTGTTCGATGCCAAGTGGCTCGTTGAAATTTCCAATTTGAATCGGTCAAACCTTGCTTCAAACATTATTACAAAATGTATAAGAGAAAGATTCAAGATCCAATGTAGCTGTTTGTAGTAGTTTTATTGCTGCCGTTATTCCCAATAAACGAGTCTTTACACAACACTTAGTGGGCTAATAGCTGTAATTCGTTAAATTTTTGTCCACCAGATATATATAATTTCATGGGTTCAACCGTCATGGTGTAAGGCCAATACATCATGTCTTGAATTGAATGTCTCTGTCTTATCATAGATGCGTCTGGTCGTCGTCAATGCTACTTCTACTCGTATTGTCTCTCTTTATTGATGTTGGTTCCAGATTGGTTGGTTCCTGGGACCTAGTGTCACTTCCAGGTATTTGACCTACCCTTCATAAATGTTTACTTTTTCGCTCGAAGTTTTCTGGGACCCTGAGCACGTTGTCTCCGTTCTCATGCTAAATGATACTTAAACGATATCGTAGGGCTAGTGTTCAACCCTTCTCTTTCGATCTAACTTGTTATAACATTCAGGAGCTTCTGTATTTATCCTATCATTATATTATTGTATTTGCTTTGGAATAGAATGACTAAGTAGTCCAAAGTTCCATAACAGTGGAGACAAAACTTTCATCTGACGACTGCCCCTTGCAAGTTGTGCCACTTTTTCTAAAACTACAGTCTATTCTTCTGCATCTTGTGTCGTCGTGAATGATTGATTTGAGGGACGTCTCATCACGTATAATGTGCCCTCAATATCCAAGAAAGCAGCTACAAGATTTTTTTTGTGTTTTTGTAAGCATACTGTCAGTTTGAGGCAGTTTATGTTCACATACATGATCTGAAATCATGTTGGTTCCAAAGAAGTAATCTGGTATGTATCACAGAACCAAAATTGCCCTGGCGATAATACATAGTTTTGTGAAATAGAAGTTCTAGTTCTTTATATCATCTGGCTGCATCACCTCACTGGTTGATATCAGTTGATAGTTCATTTAAACTTTTCCAAATCTACCGCCAAGTCTCTCTGGACGCCTTTTAGGGGCTCCTTCTATTATGTACATGCCCTACTGCGGATCTGATCAATCACGTTTTCTGCATTTGATAGCTAACCTTGAAGATCACTCACCAAATGAATACTTTGGCGTCTTCGGGGAGCTTTATCTATTTCGTCGCATTTGAAATGAATCAATGTATGGTCATCAATAAACTCCTACGAGTTGCAGTAGAGGGTCGAATAGAGCTACTCCTACCTTCCAGGGAGTACTGAAAGATCATTTCAATTTGGTCCAGATCGCCATGCCCAGTTTTTGTTCGTATCATCCCTTCATAAGCAATCAATCATTATTTTTTTCTTCTTGCTGACCCATTCTGTTATTCTCAATTTTGCTCTTGAATTTCTGTTAACATAATTATAAGTTTGACTATAATTAAAGAAACGAATCACTTTAGTTTTTCTTCAATTCCTTTATATAAACTAGCTTGAAAATTCTTTCATATTTTCACACTGAAATATTTCAGTTTTTCAGTTAGGGTAAGAAAAACTAAAGTGGTGATTTCTTTTAAAAATATATTTGTTGGAGTACAATCAAAAATATTTTACAAATTAATTTCTTCCAACTTATTTCAACATAGTCAACGGCCACGAGTATATTCAATATTTGAGGTTTCACAAAATGAAGACTCCTGTACCAACAAAATTTCAAATTGTTTCAATACTCTTATGATATGAATATATTTTCATATTTTCTAATTGATGACTATTTTGGGTTCAATTAGTTTATTTTGTATTCCAGGAAAATTCTTGATTTTGGTTTATTGAAGGATCCGAAATATCTCAACATGTCCATCGGATTGTCACTGTGCTTCACCGCTGACCTGGCATTCGTTTCTATCATCCGTATGATACTCAACAACTTAAATTTTGATTCAGTTGAGATAACAGTCATGATGATGGTTTACTTTACATCTGATCTCATCTCTAGAATTGCTTTTTCAGTTGTGAGTTACTTCTGTACTGTGAAAAATCGATATGTATTTTTAACGGGATCTACTTTAACTGCAATTTTTCGTATTGGTGAGTATTCGAGGTAGATACTGTGAAGTGTCAATTTTAAAAGTAACATTTAAATGAAAAATGGCAAGCAATGTGAAAAAACTCAAAAAATTAGGAAGGTTAAACGTAAAGCTACAGAAAAGATGAACTACATAGTAACTTCGTATTATCAGGATGTTGCCATTTCAAATGTTTGAATGGTAAGAGTTAAATGTTGAGTGTTGAATGTCGAATGCCAGTTATCGAGTATTGATTGTTGAAAGTTGAATGTTGAATATTGAATGCTGAATGTTCAATGATGATACTGAATGTTGAATATTTTCATGAATTTCATTTCGAAAAGTTAGGCTATCCTGTATTTTTGTATAAGTCACCGTTTGGAAAAAGTTGCTTGCAATTCCTAATATGGATATATATCATAACAATCGATTTCTTCAACCACATCACAGGTGAAACGTAGGATGAGATTCATTTATGTGATCTGTATCTGTAGAGTAGGGAGGGTGAGTGGAGTTATCCTCCTAGGTCATCGTCTATCCTATCCTTTCCAGGAAGGTGGACAGGTCACAATGAAACGTCTCCTTTATATCGGCAGGTGTAGGCCAAAACTCTCCGAACACACACTCTCTTATTGACGATAACTCCGGACACTCGTATAAGACATGCCTGACAGTTTCATCTTCCTGTTCACACATCTTGCATAGAGGTGTGTCCACTAGCCCCATAATATGGAGGTGTTTTCTTAGTTGATAGTGGCCAGTCAGAAATCCTGCAGTTAAGTGTAGGGTTTTCCTGGTTATTGCCAGATATTTCTTCGGCGTCAGCTCTTCAAGGTCAACCAAGGTGATCCCAGCAAGACTGCATCTTTGATAACATTCCATCTCTTTAGGGATTGAGCATAGGCGTGACGTTTGGCTAGTTCTGCAATTGTCGAAGTCATCAGGCCGTAAGTGTCACTGGGTCCTGAAATTCTTAGTCATCCGCTTCTTTGGCTGAAGAATCGGCAATGCGATCTCCTTCATTCCTGTAGTGCCCTTCAGCCCACCTCGGGATAATGTTATTATCTACCAAGACTTTGGCTAAATCTTGGTGGCACTCCAGTACTAGCCCTGAGGTAACATGTTGTCTGTTCAAGTCTAATAGGGCTTGTCTACTATCAGTGCAGATTGTTATGTTTTTACCAGAAATTCCTTGCCTGGTTATTTTTTTCTGTGGCATTTGAGATACCAGCCAGTTCTGTTTGAACCACGCTGGTATTCCATCCCATTCCCCATATAATCCTTAGTAACTTAGTAATCTGGAGTAAACTTCATATCCTGAGCCTTCTTTGGTTTTTGAGCCGTCTGTATAAATCCTTATTGCATTTGTAGTATCTCACTCTGTGTTCTGCTTTATTTTTAGTTACTAGGGTTTATTAAATACAAACCTGGGTTCAATTGCATCACTTGTTGCCTGCAATAGAGGTTGCGCAGTAAGCGCTTCCCGCCATAGGCCCAACCTCAAATGACCCATTCCTACTTCAAGGTTTACACCACCCGTGCGCAATCGTACCATGTCCATTAACGCAACCTCCTTAACGTACATATCCAGAGGGGTCAGACCCGTGATTAATTCCATTGCCGCGGTTTGTGTTGTTCTCATAGCTCCAGTGATGTTTAAACAAGTCAGTCGCTGTATTTGATATAATTTTTGGAGGTTCGTTGCTTATAGAACTTTCGTTCCCCATGCAATGGCTCCATACGTTAACATATGTCTTATTATTGCTGTGTAGATCCAGGTGACCACACGGTGTGAAAGACCCCATGCGCGTCCCACTGTCTTCCGACTCTGTCACAAGCCACATATGTTCTTTTTGTTCTACTATGTAGATGGGAGTTCTATGTTAGCTTTCTGTCGAGGGTAGTATCAACGTATTTCACCTCTTGGAAGAAGTTTAGTTTGATTTTGAAGATTTTGGGGAGGTTTTAAGCTCGATAAGCTTCTTTTCCTGGTGAAAAGGATCATCGCAGTCTTCTTGGGATTGATCGATTTTGAGTGTTCCTTACATCATGTTTCTATTAATTTGATTCCATCCTGCGCTCTATCGCACAGTGTGTTCAAAAATTTGCCGGTCTGCAAGATAACTATGTCATCTGCTTATGTATATGCAGTTTTTTTACGATGGTACTTCAATAAGTGAGTGTTATTTGAAATTCCTTATAACCATAATTGCGGAGTCCTTCAATAATCTCAGCTGAGCTTATCGCCATAGAGTGTTTTTCCACGGTGCGCCTCCACACAATACTTGAACACGATTATAATTGTGCAATTGATCTTATAAAACATATTTTCATTGCTACCAGAGGACCAGTTTGTTGGTCTCCTCGTTTTTCTGACATAACACCAACGAATTTTTATTACTGGAGATTTCTGAAAAACCAGGTGTATGAAAATAGCTACAATAGTATCGACCATCTACAGTTAGCAATAACGAATACCAAACGAGCAAAGAGGAGATGTATTCGAACACTCCATTAAAATTTGTATAATTATTTGAAAAATGCAGCTAATATACATTATTTTGTTTCGATTTTGAATTACATGGCAAACTTGACGAATGTGAAAAAGGCGCCTAACATCGTTATTTTAGAGAAGAATTGGTGATCCACCAAGGTATAAATATACAGTATGTCTCATTCCAGACAATGAATTTTTTTGAATAATTTTAAAACGCTATTCATTTGTTTTTCTGTTAGCACCACTACTAGTTCTTTGATTTAACCGAAGTCGCATCTTCAATAATGAAGAATAACTTTATTCGAGATCAGTTGTCCTAACACCAAACTCAGGAGAAGAAAATTGTCAATTTTCTTCTCCTGAGGATGCTAACTTTGTGGGCGAAACGCGCGTCGAGTACAAAAATATCAGTTTGGTTAGGGCAATTGATTTCGAATAAAGTTATTCAACTTTCACACCAAAGGTTCCAATCTCATCGTTATTCAATAATGAGAAAGTTAGCAATAGTGTGGACTCGACTTTGATCACACTGTACAGCGCCTAATATTCCAGAGTTATTCTGGTTTTCTGGTAACTTTTTGTTTTGGTTTTCATTCGCAATAATTGTTGCGAACCCACAACATCTCAATAAATCTCAAGAACTGTAACAGTTTATATCAATGTTAAAAAATTCAGTGGAACATGTTAAAATCGAAAACAGGCTGGGAATGGGCCATATAAAACAAAACGAGAGGAACATCGTGAGTATTCATCGAATAAAAAATAATAGTTGGTCATATGTGAAAGAATTACGAAAAATTTGCAATCAATACTAAAGTCTTTTCTTAACGACTTCCAGAAATAAATATTTATTTGAATTTCTGCAACATATCAGTTGATGGAGATCCAATGATAGATTATCATTATTGTTTTTTTAAGTGAACACACATTTTGATATCTTTTCATTTCCCATTGTTAACTTGTATAACTGACACATATGCAAATGAAACAAAAAAAGATTGGTATCAACATTCAGGCAGACTGCAATTCCTGTTGGCTATTCTAACAAAGCCTATAGAGATTTTTCAAACCTATGCAAACAGTTTATCGTATTGACCAACATGAAAAATCAAATGTTGAACATATTAACTGACCTTGAATTGATGTATTGAATCTCAACATAATTTATAACTTTGAAAATATACATATTTTTCTGCGATATTGCTTTTGTGAAAAAAGGATTTCGCAATGCAAAATTTGACAATGAAGAAAAATTACTTTTGAATTTTCAGTATTCATCTTTCGTGACGATTACACATGGAAAATTGTGAACCTTGGAATTCTGGGATTTCTAAGATGTTTTATCCAAACTCCTTTGGCCTTGGTGATATCTGAGGAATACAAAGATAATTTTTCAACAGCTCTGTCACTATTCATGGTGGTTTCTGGAACTGTGAGTCTAGCATTTGGTCCTTTAATGAGTGAGTTAGATGGAAGCTGATGTGACAATCATAGTCAAATTATTTTAAAATCGATATTTTACAGGTTATGTCAAGGCGATCACACAGAGTGACGCGATGGTTATTCATGTACTGACTGTGGCATATTTGATCTGTAGCATTTCATGGATCGTAGAACTCATCTACAAAAAAATTAAACAAAGACGAAAAATTTAAGGACTGAAGTTTCATTCCCTTGTCAGGCAATAGGAAAATCATTCTGTATCTATTATTTCCTGAGCGAATGCCATTTTTGAAATAAAATACTTATTTATTTCCATCAATAGTTTATTTTTTCTTTCCTCAAGAAAAAAATTAAATATGTTTTTGGCTCTCTCTTTCCCCATCTTTATACAAAAAATGACGAAATCTTTCGAAGGAAAGAAGAAAGCAAATAATTTCAAAATCAACTCTTGAAAAAGAGTAACTTTCAGGAACAAACTGAAAGAAAAAGCTCTCACGAAACAACTACGTTCATATAAACATTGAATTACACGAAAAAAAATCTTTCGGAACAACTACTTTTATATGGTCAGTGAATTATGTCAAAAACACGTTTCCCTATTGAGTTTATACTTCAAAAATTCGTCATGGATTTGAATTAGATATCATTGGAATTATTGTTATACAATATGAAAGAGGTGAAATTTTACTTACAGGGAACATTGTCATCGTCAGTGGTGAATATCCGATGTTTCGAAAAAGGACACTTGCTATTTCATTTTCAGTGAGTGAAGTTTTACATCTTACTCACACTCTATTGTGTAGCAATACTCTAAATGATATCTGATTCATTTCCATGACGAATGTCTGGAGTATAAACTAAATAGGGAAACGTTTTTTGGGTTTCTTTCAATGATCATATAAAAATAGTTGTCCGGAAGTATTTTTTGTTCCGTGTAAATCAATGTTTATATGAAAGTATTTGTTTCATGGGGGCTTCTTCTTCCAATTTGTCTCTGAAAGTTGCTTCTTTGCATGATCTAAACGTCTTTGTGAAGAGTTTATTATGAAATGAATTGCTTTCTTCCTTTCTATGAAAGATTCCCAGATTTTTTCGAATAAAGATGGTGAGGTAGAATGACAAAAACCTTTATTTTCCAAAAAAATTTTATTTCCTGAAAGTATACTTCTTTCAATTTGAACTATCATTCTTGCACTGAAAAAAAATGAATTTTCATCTCTCTCAAATTGCAAAAAAAATCCAATCTGAAATTCCTCAACATCTGAAGATTTCGTTGGTCGGAGGTTCAGACTTACATTATTTGAAAACGAATTCTGGATCTATGAAAAAAAGGAAAAAAAATTGAATGAAACAATGAAAATATGTAAGATTATGAGAACAAAAAGAAAGGATATTAAAGTTACTTCACAGAGTTTCAATGCTAGAATCTATAGTCGTTTGCAGTAATAATAATGGTTATTCATAATTTTGAAATACAACTATACAAATACAAAAAAAATATTGAACATTCACAACATTCACAGAAGTATTGTTACATACTTGTATGTGGTGAATATATCGTTATGTCACTAAACAATATAATATACAAAGCAGGTACAGTATCAAAAGTATTATAAATCATGATATAAATATAATGATCATAAATCATAAATCATGAAAAGTTATTTTGGTATTTTCGTTATTTTTATCATTTCATTCATTTATTTTCTCCCCATGGATTTAAAATTTGTTGACACTTTTTAAGGTACTGGAGGCGCCAACCTTCATCAAGAAACACCTCTAACCACATTCAAATACACATTTCCAATGAGATATCCAAGAGGTTCAATTATCCGCCATATACCGGAGACACCGAAACATTGCCCAAAAGAAGAAAACACATTACCAAAAGATTGGATGTGAGTGAAGTTGATTGAAGTTGAAGTTTCTGATGATCCCAGCTTGTTTGGCAAAACATACGTGGAGAATAGAAAAAACATAATGAACTTCATTGTTGGTGCTTATCTCATGAAATATTCGAATGTAAGTTGTTTCGATTAAAAAAAATGACAGACTGAATGACAGTAAATTGATGGATGTAGTGGTAGGAAATCATAATGAAGAAAAGTTAATTGAAACTGTCTATTTTTCTACCACTTTCATTTGTATCTGAGTTTTGCAGTTTCGCCCTACAAGGACAATTTCAAACTTATACATTGACCTAAAAATGTTTGATTACATTAGCCCTTATATAATACCACCGTAGGTAATAATAGATGTACTTAGCTTGATTGAGTACGTGAATTTTGTTAACTAGTGGCAATGTGGATATGCTAATTTGAAAATCGGTGAGTAAACTAAATCGATTTGATAATGTAACAGGTTGCACCCGCACTGTTTATGATAGTGAATTTCCAAGGAAAATTGATTTAAATCACATAGATAGGTTATAATAATGGTTTCAACGCAAATACAATTCAGAAGTTAGTCAGGTATATTAATCTGTAAATGAGTTTACGTCTTTGTTTTCTGACTAACTTCAGGTGTTTATCTGCGTTGAAACCATTATTATGACCAATCCCTTCGATTGAATCAATTTTCCTAGCTAGATTGTTAGCAGACAAAGGC
>WOGJ01140846.1:0-10281 GCA_015342185.1 Leptinotarsa juncta | reverse complement strand
AAAAGAGTTCTAGATAAATTTTTACTCAATTGGTCAATATGACAGGTCCAAGTGAGAGTACTATCGACAACTAACTCAAGTAATTTAACACTGTTTGTACTTGATGTAGCGGCAGAGCTTGCTGAAAACTGTAACTGTTTCGTTTTGTCTGTATTCAGTTTCAGTCGATTTGTCACGAACCAACTTTCAGCCTTCTCATCGACTTCCTTTGATATTCTAGATAGTTCAATAGAATTTTTGTCAGAGTTAATAAACGTAGTGTCATCGGCAAACAAAACAGATTTATATGGATGCATGAAGTTATTAATGTCATTCACGTAAATTATGAATAGAAGTGGTCCCAATACTGATCCATGGGGAACACCATGTTTAACGAGTTTTAGATTTGAAATGCAATTATTACTACTGACTGCTTGATATGATGTGTAGATCATGCTTGATTTTAATTTGCTTGGACATTTGAATATTCAATATAGTTTGAAAAACAACTTAATTAGATTAAATTATGACTGATGCATTTCTAGGAGAGCTTATGTTGAAAAAGACCTAAAACATTAGGTGGTCTACCAAAAATGAAAAATGCCTTACAAAAACTATATAAACTTTGGAAAGCAACACATCTAACTTTTACACCTCTTACGTACAAAAAAACTTGCTAAACAGCTGAAACTGTGAACCTGTGAACTGTGAAAAATGTACCTAGCCAGCGAAGTTTGAACTTTCACCTTATTTTTTGACTAGACCACGATGAGTACTCACTGGATTCCAAAGTCTATCATGAAAACAAAAGGTGTAGAAAGAGTAACACAGTTGATGCTTTCCCACGTTAACATTTTCTCCAATCAACTTCAATCAACCCTCGTCAATCCGCTCCCTATTATTCTCCAATAAAACTCAATAAACCACGTTTGACTCTGATATAAAAAGCTCCCTCTTTGACATTTTTGGATACCACCATATCTTTCAACTGGTAATAAACAGTAGTAAAAAGGTGCGGGTCTGGCAACAATACTGACTTTATGGCCCCGTACAACTGTAGCCGTACATTCAATAGTCCCTTGTGTGAATCATTCATTTTCTTTATTAACGACTCGTTTGCTCCAAATCCGTCAGACATTCCACATGGTCGACGTCATGGATTATCTTCAAGTGGGTGGAACAAAAGGTTGCTTGAGAATGGCTGTCTAGATGCACTTTAGGTCAATAAAAATATCTGAGAGATCTGATTTCAGAGATTATGCACGAACATCAAGGGACTATCGTTCTTAAAGAGATTGAAAGATTAAAGGAACGGTATAATTAGACAAACAAATGAACAAATTATTATATGTCGTGTTTTCGTAATCAAGATTGTACGATAACTCCGTTGTAGTACGGAATGCTTTTTTGATATGAAACTGAACTGTAAATATTCATACATATTCATACATTTTTATCCATCGAAGCATAATGACTCGTATTTAAAAAGCCTAATCACAGAATACCCTACAAAAGAGATACTCATCACGGAACAGAAACCATGAACATTTTTGACAGATGACAGTCTTGAAGGGGAAAGTTGTCAAACATTTCTTCGCGTTGTTAGTGAACGTGAACATGGTAAAACGAAACTATTTTAGTTGAGATGTAGTCTTTTAAAACCTTTCGAGGTAAATCGTGATAAAGTTTCTATTGTAATAAAATTATATACACGATAAGTCTCAAATAATTTTAATTTACCGCTGAAACAGGCCACAGAAATTTGACCCACGACCATCAAAGTGTTGTAGCAAATATGTAGCAAAATTTCCTATGGACGGAATCTATTTTAATTCATTTCTGAATGTTCGGTATACAAATTGCGAAAAATAATAATTCAATACCTCTACTTCATTTGCGAATTCACAAATATCTGATTTAATTGTTTGTTTTTCCTTAGTTTCGCGTTGACGTTAGCGCCATCTTGCGGCAATACTCCTCTTCATCTGTAAACATTTCATGGGCTTGTCCTGCGAGTCGTTGACCCAGCTCCACATTTGATCACTACAGAGTTTCACAGAATTATTAATTGATGGCTAGATGTCCAATATAGCAGTTATTTTGGGCGAATAAGTGCTATAATTATGAAATGAAGCTTTATATCGCTTTTATGTTTTTCGATTTATTGTAAGCATTTCAAAGAATTCACTTAAGGAGTAGATTATGCTGAAGCAAGACTTATGAATTGTATTCACGGAAAAAGTTTATCTTGTTTTTAACGAAGTTCCCTTACACGAAGGAGGGCATTTGAAAATGAAAAACAGGTCATTAAATGGGAAATCTCAAAAAAAAACTCATTCCACGAACCCTCCGACACTTACTGAAAGTGGATATGATATCCATATTATGATACGGGTAGGACCTTTTATTAGTTCAAGTCTCTTGTCAAGTACTCGCATTAACCAAATTGACTGCGCCGAATTAATGGACACTTGCATCATTCTGGCACTTTGAATAACGTGTGGAGGCACTCTCATGACGGAAATAATAATTAGAGTTGGTAATTCGATAGATATGCCACCCCGGGGAGGGTGGTAGAGGGAGTGTCGAATACATCCCTATCGCTGTGGGTATTACGAAGCATGTTTGCCACTCCCTTGTAACAGTTACACTTATTGAACGGGAAGAGTGTGTGTCATCCAATTGATATGATAAAAATATACGAATGCGAGATAACCAAAATGTGAAACTAAATTTTAGCATGAATGTTTGACATTATTCAGGACCATGTGTCAAATTTTACATGAAATTCAAGATAATTAAATTTATGTTACCAAAAATACGTATATTAATCATCACCTGCTTCAATTAGTACTCTTATCAAATACTTTGTATATAGGCACTAATTCTGCCATATCAAGAGCCTTTGAAGTTATTACTGAAACGTCTATGAATTTCAAAAAGTTTATTGGCATGCTTATGAACTTTTGAGCTTATTCAAAGAGTCGACACCCCCAACTATCTTACTCTAAACACGTCAATTTACTCATTTTGCTTCAGTATACTTCCTTAGGCAGCGGATTGATACACCATTTTCATGTATCTGTTCCATTGGCGTACATAACTGAGTGGGGTAAAATGTGGTATTTTTTTAAAGATTCTATGTTGTTATATGATGTGATATAACAAATTTCAAGACTTGTTAATAGTTGTATTTATGTGTTTAAAATACTCTTCGGATTTAACTGATTATAACACACCATAATTTTTACTTATAGGTACCCAACATATTCTCAAATAAATATACCTATTATTACGTACATATTTCAAATTAAAACGTTACAACAATATTACTTGTATCTAAATAAATTAACATAGTTATTCAATTCGCCAAGTATTTCGATTGAACACCTAAACGCACCCCACTGCAGGTAGAAAACGACCTGAACGCTCATAAAATCTTCATACAAAAATAGGATGGGTCCGGTGAAGTATTATAAACTCGCCTATACCATCTATGGAAATCATGACGAAAACACAAACATTTGTTAGTGTTTTGCATTGATAATGAGTATTTATTACATTTTACTATAAAGAAACAGAGTGTAGCACTACAACATTGGCAGTTAAAATAAAAACATCTCAACTTATTGGGACAGAGGTTCTGCGATCTTATTCAAATGAGCTCTAGAATATACTATATATACTATTCGATAAGGCAGATTTGACTTTTACAGTAGCAAACTATCAAGTGAGAATCCTGGAACAATAGGTTAAGAAGAAAGAATAACATATTGGTCAATGAAACTTTTTTTTCATAATTAGAACAGAGGAATAGAAACTCTCCTAGATAAATGAAGAACTACATTCAGGCTTTGCAGATGTGGATAAAGTTTATGATCAAATAAATCAAAGTGAAACATGAAGTATACTACAAAAATAGAAAAATAACAACATTGACAAGAAGTATAGGCTGTTCACGTTAAAAAGAGAATGGCGTCATTTTTGGTAATTTTGTATATACAACATAACAACGTTAAAATTCCCACTGAAATGCGTTCAACAGTAATGAAACTAGTAACATTTCATTTTGTAAGTTGCTCAACTGATAGTAAAATTTCAGACGTTGCCGAATCGAAAAAAACTCGAAAACTGTCAGTCTTTCTTTTCTTTTCAGAACTAATCATTTCTTTTGATAAGACCTGCATATATTCACTATGCCTAAAGCATTGTCGAAATAGTCTCAACAAATACTAAAAGTAAGTAAGGATAATAGCAATAAAACATATCAACAGTACAAACAAATTTGAAAGTTCGAAATAGTGCAGATATTGGCAATGCCGTAACTTGTAATCTTGTGACGTCATTCTCTTCTTAACGTGAACAACCTATACATTCAGAAGATTACGCATGTTAAGACCATTAACACTGATACTAAAGATCAAGTTCAATTAAATTAATTCAACAGACACTTCATTGTGAGATTTTCACTACATATTTTTACAAAAACACAACACGTGTTTCGTTATACAGTAGCTTCTTCAGGGGTGTCTTCACTGTTAATAATACTCAAAACGAAATATCACGAGAAACACGGATTTCAATTTTTTTAGATAACGTCTGATTTTAAAAACTTTTTGAAAATATAGATTAGTGTCGGAAGCAATAATAAAAATTCATATCAGTTCTGTCCGTTCACGGTAATATTTGATGTGAATAACTACAATAGTCCTCTTTCGTGACCCTCATATCCGGGTACCCAATCTAGAATGACCCTACTTTGGGTACTTAACTCCTCGAGTGCGCTCAGACAGCCTCCCACCAGTCTTGAGAAGACTTGAAATGAGCTGAGCGCCTTAATTGGTGCCTGGCTGTCGGAGAAAATTGCAATGGTTTTATTTGTGACCATCTGCCTGTTCATTTCCCCTATACCAGGGGTTCCCAACCGGTGGTACGCGTACCACCAGTGGTTCGCAGGAACGTTTCAGGTGGTACGTGTGATCGAGTGATGTGAGCAACATGCTATTAATAGCAAACATGACTCAGATCACGGGTCACTAGAAAAACGAAATACCCAAAACCCAGTGAACGACCTGACATCTTTGTTTTTCTATTACATTGGAATTTATAATTCCTAGGTAATAAAACAATAAAACACTTTAGGAATTTTACCCAGGAATCCCCAGATAGTACAATTGGTAAACAAAGGGTGTTTAATTTTTCACATAAGGTCTTTAAAAGAATTGTCTTTTACTTTCACTTGGCATTACAGGTTCTTTGTGGGTGTTGTAATTATCTCACGGAAAATTTTTGAACCGTCTCTTTGAACTGAGATCTGAAGTTTTCATGTTTTCAAGTGAAAAAAATCATGACATGAAAAAATTGTTTGCTGATGAAGAATGGTTGTCAAGATTAGCTTACCTAGCCGACATTTTTGACAAATTCAACATACTGAACTTTGGACTTCAGGGACCAAACACAACAGCCTTCACAGCCAGTGACAAAATAAACTCCTTCAAGAGAAAGTTGGTCCTGTTTTGTTCACAAATACATGAAGAGAATTCATCTGCATTCCCCACTCCATCATCATTTTCTGAAGAAAATGAAATATCTCCAATGCCATATGTGGTTACAGATATCATTGTTCACTTAGAAGGCCTTCAAAAAAGCTTCCAGAAATATTTCTCTCTCTGAAGATTATTCAAAAGTGGAGTGGATCAGAAATCCTTTTTCGCAAACCTCACTAAATGAATTGGAACTAAAAGAAAGTTTTATCGACATTACTGAAGATAGTTCCATGAAATATTATTTCAAAGAGAAACTAATTTTTGGATCGGATGTAAAACCGAGTACCCTTTGCTCTTCCGGCAAGCTTTGCTATTTTTGATGCAATTTTTTAGGAGTTACTTGTTAAGAGTGGATTTTCTGAACTGTTGTACATCAAAAATCAATAAAGAAGCAGAATAAGTGTTGAAGAGAACTTAAGAGTGAAGATAAGTTTCATTACTCATAATGCTGATATTTTTCTCACAGGCAAACAAACAAAAGCAAGTTTCGCACTAAAGACTATAAATGTATATTTTGTATGATGAATAAATTTTTGCTGACTTCTTGAAAATTTTGTATTTGTATGTTTTCAGATCTATGGATAATGAATAAAACTGTAAATTAATATAATTTTGATCTTTTTATTCCTCCTTTATTACAAGCATGTTATAAATAAACAAATATCTAATCATTAAATATGAAGTTTTCTCGGGAATTCAATTAAAAAGTCTTTGAACACCTTTAAAAAAGGAAATATTATACGATTATTAAAATATTTAGGTCTGGTATTACGCCAATATTTCTCAAAAAGTCAAGTGGTACGCAGGTGCAAAAAGGTTGGGAACCCCTGGACTAGGCAAAACTAGTTTAGTCTGAAGTCGGGTTTGGCGGGTCCATGTTTTATCATTGACGACTATTGTATTATCGTAAAATTATTTTACTGTATTATATGACGTCAATTCGCAGTTTTTCAACAGTTTCAATAGTTTAAATCAATTCCTTACATTGATTGCATTTCTAGCAATATAGACCGTATTTGCTTAACGTGGTCCTTTTGGGTACGATCCTCACCATTATGTAAGCAAATACAAAGTCTCGTCTCATGTATATCAAAGGAAATCCCCTTGTCGGTGGATAACTAAGATATAGCCAATTCGACTGTATTCGTTATCGATAAATCTCCTTCGGGCAATATCCTGAAACCTGTGAAACAATACATTTCAGGTAAATCGCCTATAGAGAGTAAACCAAAATTTATATTCCGCCTCGCGTATCTCGAGAGACTTCCCGGATTTCGACGGGGATCCTGGGGCAAATCTATCTAACTGCACTTACAATAAAACACAAGGAAATCCCTTAACATCAAAACCAGATCCAGAGTCGCTGGAATGTTCAAACGGGAGTCGTGCGGAAGAAGACGAAAAAATTATTTGACGAATGAAAGGAGTAATTCGAAACAGAATTTTTGGTTGAATAATTTTTTAATATCTGAACGAGATTATCAGCGGAGTTGTTCGAGTGTAAGAATTGTGACAGCGTCACCACCACAGGAGTGAAATATTTTCTCAGGGGAGATGGGATCAACTGCTTTTAGAAATATAGCTGCTACGTATTTATTCGAGGTTAACAAAGCGAGAAATGTTATATGGATATTTTCGCCTTTCACAATCTGAAAAAACGATATACTGAAATTTGTTATAGAGAACTGAAAATAACACTCGAAAAGATCTGTTTAAAATCTATTCAAAATCTGCTTTCCGTTAATCAGCTGTCGTCCCCATATGAACGACAACTCTCAGAAGTAGAGAAATTGGTGCGAGCTAAGGACTAACGAGGTCTTACCTTTTAACCTGTGATTCCTAACTTTTAGTTCATCTCGATAAGTTACTGCATTAGTTCAATGTATTTCAAACAAAGTACAATGCAGTTTTTATGAGCGACTAGTCGTATTTCATAATGTTTCCTATCAGAACAAAGGTTGACAATTCAACAGATGTTTCGTAATTGTGATGGAAACTTTGATATAGTAATGAGTATTACTGGGGTTTTATCCCAACATTTAACCGTTATTTTACCACGTTGACACGTGTTTCGATCACCGAGTGCTCATCTTCAAGAGGAATATTTAACTCAATATACATATGATGTTATCCTTATGTTCGCCATAGATAGCAAGTTTCCAACTTACAAGTTTTCAACCCAATAGTATCAAAAAACTATATTGCCTCCCAAAAAACCACAAACCGGAAAAATCAATGCGCCTTATCATGTCAGCTATTGGATCTCCTACCTACCAAATAGCAAAACGGCTTGCTGAGGAATTTGAAGGCATGCCCATTGCGGAACCAGGTTTTAGTATCAAAAACTCATTAGAGATCATACAACATACAAAAAACATCGTTCTGCAAGGAGTTGAGTTTTTGATTTCCTTTTATGTTAGTTCTTCATTTCGTGGCTTCATAATTCCACAGACCTTACAGTAGCTCATGGAATTACTAGAGTAAAATTATAAATAGAATGATAACGAAATTGATGAATTCGTTTTTCTCACCAATTTGTGTATGAAACAAGACAGTTTCCAAGTAGGAGGTTGATTTTATGAACAACATGAAGGAACGGCTATAGGTAACTCCTTGCCCTCTAACTGGTAAACCTGTTCATGAGCGAATTCGAAATGAAAAAAAAAGTCAAAATATTTTCATAGGATATAGCTGAGGTATGTGAATGATGTCTTTGCGATATTCGATAACAAAAAATCGAATATTGACGACTTTGTATCCTTTATAAATAACAAATTTCCATCAATAAAATTCACGTATAAGTTAAAGAATAAAGGACGAATTAGATTTCTTGATATTTTGTTAATGAGGAGCCAATATGGAAAGCTGGAATAGGATATTTAGGAACGAAACAAGCACTAACATGTATATTCCTAGCAGTTCACATCACTGGACAGCACAAACCTGCTGGACTGATTTTCTGGTGCATCGTCTTTTGACTTCTCCTCTCACACATGAGAAGTTCTCAAAAGAAAAACGGACAATACAGAAAATAGAAATCAGTAACGGTGTCTCGAGGAGTATTGTAGATAATATCATAAGGAAGGAAACGTTTAGGTTGAGAATGAACGAAAACTCGACTTTTAGAAACGACGAAAACCAAGATGGATATATCTCAGTTCCATACCACCAATACACGAAGAACTTTGGAAAGATTTTCAAGGAACCAGTTATGAAGGTGGTATTCAAAACACATCAAATACTACAGAGCCTTCCAGAAAATCCAAAAGACAAAGTCAAGAATTCAGAAAAGTGACGACTTCATTATAGCCCGTCCTTATGAATTCTATAGGAATAAAGAAGAAAAATTGTGACAAAATATTTTTTTTCTAAGGACAAGACACAAGCACTACAGGAAAGTTCTCAAGGCACTCTCAAAGCGGTGCCTGTGCGAAAGCCTATTCATATTGGATTTGAATCGCTGGAGATTGAATCCATTTGGAAAAACATTCTCAGGAAGTTTATTCCACATTAACGCATTTCTCCAGATGGAAAAGTTCTCATACAGTGAAGTTCGAGGTGTATTGAGTTGACCTCAAAATGATGAGCAGCCGCAGTGTATTGCGTATTTCTGATATATACCGCTCTTGGTGGAATCGAATGTGCCAAGTCACTTGAACACTTCCCGTGAAAATATCAATAGAACAGACAAATCTCCAACCTTTCTTCGATGTTCCAGGGTATCAAAGTTGCACGTGATGTTCGCGTGTCCAATCAGGCAGATGGCACTTTTCCGGATGGAATCCAGCAAATTCAGGGTATGCCTGGGGGCAGAGCTCCATACATGAGAACAATTCTTCAAACAAGGTCTGATCTGAGCTTTATAAAGCATCAAATGGTGCTGAGATGTGTACAGTTTTTTGGTTTGGAACAATGTTTCAAGAGTCTGGGAAGCAGCCTTTGCAATTCTAGCGACATGATTGTGTCAAGACATATAGGTGGCCACACACGATCAAAGGCCTTAAAAATATCAAGCGCAATAGCTCTTGATTCTCCATGTTTCTCGACTGCGTTATTTCAAATATACGTGACATACTATAGAAGGTCGCCTGTTGATCTTTGTGATCGCTCAAGATGTTGATCCTTCCGAAAATTTGAGGATATGGTTGATTATTATTTCTCTATGATCTTACCGTTTTTGGGAATAGGCTGAATGTGATCAATCTTCCAACAAGAAGTAAAAATCCCTTTTTTGTAAAACAGGTTGAAAAGTCTGCAAAATACTGGTGCGAGTTCATTTGCGTACTTTCTAAGTATGATGATGGACACTTTATCATGGGCAGACGCCTGATAAGACGCTGTCGAAAAGTCATTTCCAGCATTGTAGATTCTAGTATGAGAATAGTGAGTGGTGCCTTTCCCAGAAATTCGACTGTGAAGTGAGACGCAAATTGTTTAGCTAGTAAATTTGCTTTTTCTATGGCTGTTGTTGAAATTGAACCATCCGCTTGTGTTAGTGGTGGAATTATGGGTCTTGTAAAGTTCTGATGGCAGTTACCGACCAGAAGGATCTAGACCCTTTGGGATTGGCAAGCATTTTATTCCTAATTCTCTGATTGTGTAGTTATTTGCTTTCATTCATCCTAAGTTTGCAGCTGTTGCGATCATTAACAAACCTAGTTCGGTTTTGGGATTTTTGTGCCACTACCGTTTGGCAAGATTTTTGGAGGCAACAGCTTATTTGCAATTTTTGTTGAACCAAGATTTTCCGTTAGAA
>WOGJ01140670.1:0-12175 GCA_015342185.1 Leptinotarsa juncta | reverse complement strand
TTATTTGATAGATTTTCTTTAGGAATGTAAGAAATAGGTAGAAATATTACCAAACTCACTAGAGATGAAATATGAATTTCCAAAAACGTGAAAACAGTGAATGGTGTTATTTAAATAGCGAATAATATTTCTTTAAGTATGTTTGTATGATCATGAGTTACATTTTTTATTGAAACATTTTATATTTTTCATTGATCCTCTAATAATTATTTTGAAAGGTAATTTCATTGTATAGACTTCTGTCCACTTCAAAGGGATTCGAAGTATGTCTTTTAAATTGATTATTTATTTCTGATCAAATAGTGTTTAAGCACCTTTCAAATAGCTAGGAATCGTATGTTATTTAAAATTTTCAGGGTTGTCAGTGCATGCGAACAACAATTGGGGTGGTTAACAAAATAAACCCACTTAAACAGTGTTTTATGGAAAAAAAAATATTATTTCTGATTAAATGGCTGCTGTTTTCATATTTCTATATATAGGAAATAGTGGCTGATATACTGATGTCTTTTTTCGTTTTAGAATTCAAGTGATGTTCCCGCAATTGTCGACAAATAAATGCAGAATGCTGAAGTTGATCAAAGATAGTCGATAATAAAAACTGCCACAACCGATGAATACATCATTAAAGTTGATTAAATGGTGCTAGACGACCGCCGAATTGAAGTGAGAGATATGCAGAGATAAAGTTCATGTCAAAAAAACGTGTTTTTAACATATTGGATCGACCTTCAGGCATGAGGTAGCTGCCCGCTCGTTCGGAGCCGCGTTTGCTCACAATACACCAAAAACATTTTCGAATTAACATTTTCAATGCTCTGTTGGTGCAGATCATGCGCACGAAATGCCAGAAACAAAAATAATGTGCATACAGTTGATTGCAAAGAGGGAACCAGCTCTAAAATGAGCAAAAAGTGATTTTTCGGCTGGTAAAGTGATGACGACTGTTTCAAGGAATAGGTTAGCTAAGGTTAGGTCCAAAGTGACTGGGTTCATTCGACCCTCCACCGCAAGGGTTTATTGTGGCTCACACCTATTCACACTCAACCAAATAAACCCAGCTTCTTAACGAAACCGATAAGTTTGTATGGTGAGTGGTCTTTCAGGTCAGATGGTAAGAGTACGGCTTTGCCGAACTCTAAAAACCTGATTCGGTCCCCAGCGGAGCAGACACAAAGTATATGATCTGCTGTTTCATAATTTTCCAAACACTGTCTTCCGACAGTCTGAGTCTCTGCATATGATGATTCAAATAACAGTGACCTGTAAGAAGGACTGTTAGACATCGTAGTTCATCCCTATTATAGTCCCACAATTGTATGGTATCAAACTTTGAAGGCTGAATAAACGCCTTGGACTGAACCAATCCTGGAAGATTCTGCCAGAAGTCCAATAATCTTCCTGCCATTCAGGTATTCAATCTTTGTTTAGCAAAGCCTAAAGCTCATAGGTTCCTAGGCAGGTTGGCATCCAGGGATCTAACTTATCGAATAAAAAGGTTCGAGTCCGCTTTGACTTCATACCAGTTGTAATTATCAAACATACAATAATAAATAACCTACTTCTTTTTCAGTTGATCTGCTGGCTACTTCAGGTGACGTCACATTATCATGGACTTCCCCGATGTACCCAAAATTATACTCCAACGACACCTCCGTCAACCCTCTTGGAAGACCAATATCACCTGACGAAGATTCTTGGATAGGATCATTACTCAACTTAGGGGCCATCATCGGGCCCTATCCTTACGCAATCATAGCGGGAAAATTAGGAAGAAGAATAGCACTTCTAGCGGTAGCTCTACCCCAAATCCTTTCGTTCTCAGTAATGGCATTCGCAAAGCATATCTACTTGTTTTACTTCGCCAGGTTTCTCGCAGGCCTGGCTGTAGGAGCAGGGTATTCTCTGTTGCCCATGTACATAGCAGAAATATCCCGGGACGATAACAGGGGAGCCATGTCCCTAACCCTTAACGTCTATTGGGCTATCGGCAACTTTTTGCCCTACATCCTCGGCCCTTTTTTGTCAGTTTACTGGTTCAACACGGCGCTTGCTATCATACCAATAACATTTCTAGTGTTGTTCACCATTTCTGTGCCAGAATCCCCGTATTATCTCGTGGAAGTTGGAGAAATAGAAAAAGCTGAGGAGACCATTATGGTGCTGAGATCTCTCAGTAAGGAAGAAGTTCAAGAGGAACTTTCCAGCATCAAGGCGTACTTGAAGCAAACCGAAGACGGAAATTTCTGGGACATCATCAAAGATAAAACTCTTAGGAAAGCTTTACTCATATGCTTAGTCCTGATAGTCTCACAGGAGCTCTCCGGATTTTGTGCTATAACTTACCACCTGGAGCCGATATTCGAATCTGCTAGCACCAATATCTCTGCTGACTTATCAGCTTTCATCGTTGGTTTTGTCCTCCTGATCTCGAGCTTCGTAGCTCCTTTTCTGGTGGACCGAGCAGGAAGAAAGGTTCTCATCATCTGCTCTTGTCTAGGCATGTGTCTGGCTCTCACTCTGCTGGGAATTTTCTTCCAGATTCAAGACCTCAACTACTGCACCAAGTCGATAAACTGGATACCGATATTCAGTTTGATGTGGTATATCGTATTTTTCAATCTGGGGATCTGTTCCGTTCCGTGGACGCTCACTTCTGAGTTATTTCCGAACAACGTTAAGCAAATTGCTTCGTCGACAATCACCAGTTTTTGCTGGGTGACTTCTTTTACCACCACCAAGACTTTCAACGACATGAATCAGTGGATCGGAAAATCCGGGACATTCTGGGTTTTTGCAGTTTCGTGCCTATGTTGTGCCATTTTCAGTATATTTTACGTCCCAGAGACAAAAGGGAAAAGTTTCAATGAGATCCAGAACATGTTACAATCGATGAAAAGTCGAGAAGTACAAATAGATAAGAAATCTGGTGTGATCAAAGACGTTGAGAAGGTTATTTACTTAAATTGACTGTGATACAGTAAATAAACGAATTTTAGATAATATTTTATTGTAAATAAGAGAATAAACATAATGATTTCTACAATTTTTATATTTTACTGCCGGATTTTTTTTGTTCATAACTCTTTTACAAAAATTGTAAATATGTAGAAATTTCCAATGTTTGAAAGCGAATTTCCTAACTAAGATACAAAACTACAGAGGGTGATTCGTTAGGTCGTTAGTCGTTAGTTAGGAAACACCCTATATATATTAATGTAAAGAGAGTGAATAGGAAACTTCGCGATGAACTCTCTAGGAAAATGATTTTCATGAGATACACAAAAGAGATCAAAATAATTCAGGATTTCATTGTTTAGAGTATTCATTAAGACTTTTTGAGTTGTTATTAACGAAAAACTATTTCATGTGCAATGAAATCAATAAAAATATGTTTTCGTTACACGTTATTTTAAATTCAATGAACTATCGCTCACATTTTAAGAGCTTAATGTCTATTTAACATGATGTTTAAGTCATGAAATAAACTACTTATTCAGCATTGAAGTATTTGAACGGAAAAAATATTTTTCCTGAATATCCCTCATCTGATAGCTACAGAAAACTTTGTAATTCAGTACCTAATTATCTGTTCCTTGGAAAACACTATTGACACTTTTTCAACTCGCTTTTAGTCGTATTCGTTAATCACCTTCATTCACAAATAAACACAGAGGAGAACTGTTTAAATAACTTTATCAAACAATCATGGCTTACTTGCATCTATATTCATAAGTAGCTGGCAATGGTATTGTTATAAGAGACGAGATAAAGAGATCTTTCCGAAGAATCAAATCCTTAACATGTTTTGAACGGGTGTGTTTCCAGTTCATTACTAAAATTGATATAAAAATTATCACCCGCATTAAATTGTTATTCGTTCGGAAGTTATTCCCAATGTAGTGGTTGACATGGGTATTTACATTTTCCCCAAGAAACGTACTTTAACATCTGGATATTTTGAGAAGTGTGATCTAGTGTAGAGAATAAATACTACAAAAGCAACATGGCCACTATCTTTAATTACCACCTGATTGTGGTTCTTACAGGTGAGTTCCAGAAGAATATCGTTTTATCTTTTGTTGGAAAGTGTCACCGACTTCATTTTTTTCCACAATCATTTCGAAAAGAGAATTAAATGTAAACATTTCAGTAATAAATACAACAATATGAAATACAACAACATTAAATTATGGAATGGGGGGGTGATCGCTTTTCCTGTATCTCACTCTTGAATTACACTCTTAGTAGACCCCCTTTTTTGGAACAATGTTGTTCTTTTCATAACTCCTGCCTTTTACACAAAACATGAGTACAACTAGCAGAGAAATCGATAACCATACACGAAAACTTTGACGACGACCTAACAGCAGAAACCAAGTAATGCTACATATTATATTATTGTATTGTATTGTTTCGAACAAGTCAAACTATACCCCCCGACGAAGTGCCTACCATGTTACGTAATAGGGAGAGCACTGGTCAAATGCGCCTGACTAGAGAAGCAACTACTATAAAAATGGAAGAAGAAGAGTATAGAGTTTTTTAAAATTGTGCGTTTTCGTTTAAATTTTCGTGTTGAATCCTGGCTGGCTTTCTACTCCTCCATCTTCATGCAAAAAAATATGGGAAACTTCCAAAGGAAAAAAGAACGAAACTGATTTTTCTTTCGTGTAATTTTATCCGAAAGTTACTTCTTTGCATGAACTGGACATATTTGAATACTGTTAATTTTTGAACTGATTGCTTTCACCCCTTTCTTTGAAAGATTCGCATATTTTTGTATGAAGATAGAGAATTAGAAAGCCAAAAACCTTTCCCAAAAATTAACCAAAAATATACCCATTTCAATTTAAACCAAACGTCTCTTGTGATAATTGAATTAACAATATGATTCACTAGTTTTATCCAACATTATCAAACCCAAGGTTATTCAAAATACTGTTATAGCTAACCATGAACGCTTTTTTTTTCAAAGGTCAAAATACATGATGTTTTGTGGCCATACTGAAGTTGACGATTATTGGGGAAAATCTTTTTGACTATCTGCTTCACCAGCTAAATTACAAAAAATTGAATTCAACTGTTCGTCCGTATTTCAGTTCATTCTTCTATCCACTTTCATTTGAAAAAGATGCAGTTCATCATTACAGTAACAATTGTCGTCAACTGTTCTTTTTTTACTAAATCTAAGGTTAGTTTATTTCTGGAGAACATTTTTTATGCTAAGTATTCACATATGGCGACCGTTTTGCTGGGGTTCAAGCCTGATGTGATGGATTGGTTACTGATTATGGTGAGGTTTCAATTCATTTCGGAAAGCATTTCATCAATGTTGTATAGTATGCAGGCTTTACAGAGTTATGTCACATAGAGCTTGTCGCTCTACCTCGCTTTCGCGAGATAGAATACCCTTAAAGACGATCAGAGCTCAGTCTTACCGACAATATTGTAGTGTCCACTTCGTTGAAGTATAGTACGCGATTCCGATCCGAAAATTTTCATTTTGAAATTTAGTCTCCAACCCAAATAAATTACATTTTCAGGATAAGTCTTTTTTCCTTTCCTTTATAAACCCGAAATTAAATGCTATTATAGACAGCTGAAAAACAAACTCATTTTCTTTTGGTGTGTTACATATTTTTATACATTTACAATTTTGTGTGCCCTGCTTTAGGCTCATGCCTCTTCAGGGGCTGTGTTGTTTTGTGTGTATATAAATAAAAAAGAAAAATTAGGTTATTGGGTTAGTGTTTGTGTTTAAGTTTGTAGTGTCCTGTGTCCCGGTTTGTCCATGGGTCTTCTTTCTTTTGTGTGTAGGTCTTCTTGGTTGTTTGTCGGGTTTCATCGTTGGTTCTGGCGTTTTTGGTCGGGTCTTCCTCGGGTTTGGTCTTCATCTGATTGCCAGCGGGAACTCGTCTAGAACGTCTTGGAATTTCTCCGGTATATCCTCCAGGGTTCCCAGTAGTCTGGCTGGGGGAAATGGGAGTTTCTTCCTTGGTACAAGGTACAAAAATAACTACTTCGCTTAAGGATGTCATAAAGGAACGTACCCAACAGTAATGACCTCTTCAAACGAGTAAAACGTCAAATTCATTTTCAAAGCATTCTTGTGAAAAATGCAAAATATTCGTAATAACTTCAACATGCATCGATTATCAAATAATCGACTTGAAGTTTTCAAGTCCGAATATTTAGAAAACGGTTGCTTACAGCGACTAGTAACAAGGGTAGCTTATTTACGTAGACATGATAGAGGAATCGATTTTTTTACTGAAAAATGTGCTAGAAGTACGCCCAAAAAAGTTATGAATCTTTAAAAAAAAAGACGTGTAGGTGACGCCCCCTACGAGTAAGAGCAATAAGAACATCAAAAACCTCCTATTACCAAGTTTCGTTTAATTAAGTTTATTATTTAAAAAGTTATTTGAAAAAAACGAAAATAAAAATAAAACTTCAACTTCCTGTATCTTGGAAACGAAGCGTTTCCGGACATTTATTTATTTGGACAATTCATATTAGAATATTGTGAAGAATCACCTCCTGAAGTTTGTCAAAGTACTTTTGAATCACCCTGTATATTGTAAAATAAGCCGTGTTAGCCAGGCGGAAGGACTTCGGTCGATAGCCAGTTGAACAAAATTGTAATTTTGTGACTTCACAGTCTTCTTTGTGACTTCACAGTTCAATTTCGTTTTGACTGGAGAATAATTCTTATCGAAGAAACCTTGAAAATTTAAAAAACTGAAATTTCATAAAGTAAAAAATTGAAAAGGAAAGAACCAAAAGCGCCCAAGTGATTTTTTTCAAACTTCGACTTACGCATGCAAAACGAATGAGAAGGCTCACTTTTGTTTATTTGTAAGATACGTTAAGTGAAAGTGCAACTTCAAAACATTTATTGATGGAGTGAAAAACAAAGCTTTTTTTTCTTTCGTGTAATTAAATGTTTACAAGAAAGTAGCTGTTTCAGGAGGACTTTCTTTCAGTTTGTGTCTGAAAGTTACTTCTTTACATGATCTACACATCCATGTATAGAGTTATTTCCTTCCTCTCTTTGGAAGATTCCCTTATCCTTCTCCTTGAAGTACTCTATACAAAAACATTCTTCTTGTTATTTTCTCATACAATAAACTTCTTCAACAGCAACAGTAAAACTTTGACAACTACTGAATCAACCTCATTATTGTTTCAATATCGTCTGCTATTTCCATTTCTCAGTCAGTTCAGTCACTACTCTTCTTGGAATATTTGCTTGGAGATCGTATTAGTTGATGTTTCAATTTCTTTTCGTGAAAGGAATATTTTTCATCATTTTTATAATCACTTTTCATTCACGTGCACCAAAACATGTTTTGTTATTCATTAAAATATAACTGAAAGATACTTCTCCAAAAAAAATCGAATACTTAAAAATGTTTTATCCTGCCTCCCTGTATTCACTATGCAAACATTCATTTCAACGTGAGAATAAATGAGTTCAGTCATGAACACTTTCGAAATATTGTTCGCTATGACTCACAGTATGATATTCTCAAAAACTGATAACAAGTTATCTACTACAATAAATAAAGACGCATTTTTCCTTTACGAGATTACCATACATGTATGGCAAAAGATAAATAATATACAAAACCAAATTTGTAGGGCATCCAAAACTGTTTCAGAAAGTCACTATCATTACTAATGACAATAATATTTATTTAAGCACATTTATACGATATAATAAACGAAACGACAAAGTAAATGAACCATATACTCGACTAAAAATTTGTTTCGAGAAAATAAGTTTTTAATTAAAATAGTAACTTCGTGACATAAAATCAGGCCCAGTCGAAGCTCTCTGGCTTACAGAGACAGGCTTGTCTGGCCATCAGTGGTGCCATTAGTACCCTTGTCGATCTACCTCCTCTCCACGTTTTTCTGGAGAGAGAGAGAGAGAGGCTAGATGGACGGCATATAGATTTGTACACATTGCCAATTGCACAAATCAATTTAATACAGAGTGCAACAGACTGTTGGTTGACACTGATAGTCTCAGCATTCTGGAAATGACCTCTGACTTTATGCCTCCAACTGTCAACTACGAACTGTCTTATAAGGTACTGTTTCCGAGTAGAGAGGACTGGATCCTCCGGGAAAAGAACATAATAAGAGCAGATGATTCACAGATGGATCAAAAATACCTACCGGTTCAAGTGTTATAGTCGCAAACCCAGGACGGAGATATCAGCTTACCTAGGAACCTATGCAACTGTAATTCAAGCAGAAATGTACGCTACTGAATGGTCGGCAGAGAGATTAAAAGAATCCAACCTCATAAACAAGTCAATAAAAATAATCTCGGGCATCCAAGCGGCGTTGTAGGCTCTTGGCTCCTACCGAACTACGTCTGAATTGGTAGAAAATTTGCCAAAAACGACTCTCCTCGATAAGAAGACTTAACAGATTGTCTCTCTTCTGGATTACTAGCCATACTGGCCTGGAAGCCAATGAGGCTGATAACTCCCTTGCAAAAGAGGGTGCTGCCTGTTTCACTGGCATCACTTTAGGCTTTGTCAAGCAATAATTGAACACCTGGATGTCAAGAAGATTTATAGATTTCTGGCAGAATTATCCAGGATTGGCTCACTCCAAGGCGTTTATCCACCCTACGGAACTTGATATCAAACAGTTGTTGGACTACAGTAGAGATGAACTACGATGTCTACCAGGCCTTCTTACAGGTCCCTGTCATTTAAATCAGAGACTCAGACTGTCGGAAGACAGTGTGTGTCGCCTCTGTTTGGAAAAAAATGAAACAGCAGAGCACATACATTGGGCCTGCCTCGCTGGGGACTGAATCTGGATTTCAGAGTTCTGCAGAGCCTCACTTTTACCATATGACCTGAAAGAACGCTCACCATACAAACTAATTAGCTTCGTTAAGAAGCGAAGTTTATCTGGTCGATTGTGAATATGTGTAAGCCACAATAAATCTTTGCGGGTTGCAGTGTAGGGTCGAATAGACCCACTCACTTTGGACCTAACCTAACCCACATAAAGTGCTATAGAAGATACTATTTTACTGAAATTTATGTAAATAAAAAATTTCGGGAAACAAATTCCGGGTTGGCAATCTGTGATTGGGAGAAACTTATATATACAAACGTTTCGTCTGCTACTGCGGCAAATTTTAGTGATATGAAGGTTGACTACGATGGTATTTCGAAATCTGTGTATCTAAAAATATATCTTCTATCTAGTCAAAAGCTCTGCCTACAGCTGTTGCGGTAGGATAAGAAGTCGCATTATCTACCAGCAAAGTTAGGAAGCAACTCCATGACATAAACTACGAGATAGTAACGAAATAAAAAAGAACTATTTTGAAGTAGTATATATGAAACTACCAGGTACTATTAAAGTTTTTGTAACACAGTCTATCGTTTCTACATCACTGTTTCTGCATTTCATTCATTTGTTAAATTTTGAAATCATAAATTCATTACAAACAAGAGGTTGCATAGTTTTACATTATTTTACAAATGAAGTAATTTCAGAACAGAACAAAAATAGAGAGAAGTGTTGTCAATTAATATTTTCAACAAATATTGAATAAATCCTACATGACTCCCAAATTTCATTACTCACAAATTTCACTTTCCAAATATTGTTGAGTATTTTTAAGATTTCTCTTTCGATCAAATATTTCCGTGTATAATGATTAAAGGCAAATCGCTCAGTTCAGCGAAAAAAATTTATGTCAAGTTTGATTGAAAGGCTTGATTCTCAATAAATTATCATATATCTTTATGTGTACACTTATGAACTTATTCAACTTGGTGCATTCGAAATATGTCCATTGAATATAAGAAAAACACGAGAAGTTGAGCTCATTATGGTGAACATTTATATTACAAAACTCTGTTGTGAAACGCATTGTGAAAAAGTAACTCCATCATTCGTACTGGTAAAAATGTCCCAGTTCACATCCCATTGCAACATTATTTATTTTACGTCACTGATAGTAGGTTTTACGAAACGACTACAGGAGATAACAGGAAATAACAATGCCGATTATTATTCCACCAATATATTCCTTTGACACGAACAGGGATATGAGTATTGATCCTTACTGATCCAAGAACTCAATGTATCCGTCAGGTAATCTTTAAGTTCAAGATCTAATGTATGTTTGGTACTCACCCATGACAAGATATTCGTAAATATCAGCACATACTTGATGACGGCAATTTGATTCTCCAACTTAAGGATATTTCCCTCGCCCTCTCCGTCTCCCTTTCCTGCCATCTTCCACAACAAAGCAAACAAGAATATCCTCAATCACTGAACCGTCTAAACGTGTTTAAGCCACCCGAAACCGCACTTTGTTGTAATATTGAGAACACTGAACGCCGTACGTATTATTTCGTATTAGTTCTGCCTCACCTATTTACAGCTGATAAGATAATTTATCACTGATCAAACAAAGTTTCATCAAGTGATTTACCTTCGGTGGTGTTACTGGAATTGGCTTACTGGAGTAGTTTGATTTGTAACAGGTGTAACGTTGTAAGAGAGCATGATGACTTTGTTGTAGAGACATTTCGAAAGTAACGATTTCTTTCCAATTTCATGAATTAAAAAATCAAACTGCGTGAGGATTCGAAATGAAATGAACTTTAATGTTCATGATAAGCTAATTTGAGACAGTAATCAATCAGTCACTCACAAATATACTTTGTTGTCTGAAACTTATTGCAGTATAAACTGAGAAAAAGTAACATATTTATTATGTACATACACAAGTTCCTGGGAGATATTTGAAAGATATAATTTGAATAATCACAGACGTATACAACACAAATATATACCGGGTGGGCTATCGAAAACTTACAGCAAGGCATAACGGTTAGGGAGAAAAGTTTTCGCAAAATTTCAAAAACACGTCAATTTTGTTTGAGAGTAGAAAAAGTTAAACCTAAAAAGATACATGAAATAATCAAACTTTCAAATAAAATTGACGATTAAATGAAATGAAAATTAATTTCTATTTTCTCTATACTTCTGTTTTCACCAGAAAATTGAATATAAGTACATAACATTTCAGTTGAAACGAGCGACTCTGATTTATTCATTTGATATCGAGATTGTGAAACATCGTGGAACACTTCAATTTCGGCTAATCTTTCGCTGTAACATCCTTCATATTGAGAAATTTCGAACAGAAATAATAGTTCAGTGACGCTTCATTTCAGAAGTCCTTTAATTCTATATTCAACTCTGAAATAATTTTTGATATTACAACGAATGTCAGAAAAGGAATCAAAATTCAAATTATCAAAGGTCAACCTGAAACCCCTATTTCGTTATTTGGAATGTTCAAACTGAACAGAATCGAATAATAGCGATGAAAATGAAAGAAATGAAAACTTTCGGTAAAAATTTCCTCATTCTAGTATATAGGTACACACTATGTTCCAATACTTCATCACCCGATTACTACTGAGATTGTAGACTTTCATGTAGAAATACTTCTGTATTAGCCCAGCAAACACATTTGTTACATTTACGTAAATATGACATAAAATTAATGGAACATGTTTATGTAATACATTTACGTAAATACTCTGTTACATTTCTAAGATTCGTTAACCCCATATTTACATAAAACTTACGTTAATATGGTATATTACGTTTCACTTAACGTAACGTTGTCACTTCAGTATTACATTCGCTTTGTGTTCAGGTTGGTAACATCCAGGCGAACTTGACTTTTTGACAGATATATTCTGTTCATTTGGTGTGTGATATTTGGAAAAGTGTATCAATACCGCCACTGTGAAATTACGTTAGTAAGTTATTCGATTACAACAAAATGCCACAAGATTTCCCAAACCTTTCTATGGAAGTTCACAGAACCTACTAGCGCTAAAATGCTCAAAACAAATAGTGAACTTCCTTCTGAAAATATATCAATAGGATATGAATTTGAGCCCAGTGAGTTATCGAAACGCGAATTAACTATCGACGGCACTAAACTTGCTTTTTAAAAATACTTTTATTGTTACAAACTTGAAAATGAAAAATTACAGAAATACGAAATATATGAAATAATATGTGTTGTTCGTTTGATGAATAAAATCTGACTGACTATGGATGCGAAGCTTCGAAGATGTGCGCTCCTATGAGAACT
>WOGJ01140592.1:0-10686 GCA_015342185.1 Leptinotarsa juncta | reverse complement strand
TCAGGTAAGCACTGATGATGACGAAAGTCGAAAGCGCTTTGCAAGAATTTTAAAAATTATACACTTTAATACAAAAAACCTCTTCGATTCATTAATCCAAATTTATTCCCAACAGCTTCTCCGATTATTGGAAAAGTATTGAAGCAATCTTTTCTGTTCATGTTATCTGGAATATAGAATGTTGGGTTTTTCACAGTTGATTAGAAAAGAAAAACAAAAAAGTCTGTAAAATGGGGTGCTTTTTTCAATATCCGTTGAAGAACTTCGAAATGAAATGATATTGATTAGGAAATTTCTCAGAACTGACCAGAAACTGACCAGAAAATTCTAGTGTTGCCAAATGAAAGACCCCACAATTGAAAAATATAGGTTGCTGATTCTCATTCAGATGCATGACACCGGTATTCCGCTTCTCTTTGAAGCAAACATTGAATACTTGATTACTATGAACAATAAATATTCTATTATTAATTTCACTGCCGGCTGTAATTGCGTCAAAGCTGTTTGAGGTTTGTCGACCGTGGTCTAGAGGTTTTTATGACTGACATTTTGTCTATGACTGAGGTGAACTGTGAAAGCTGATGAGTCGACGGTAATAGTGATCTATTTGTTTTCACAGTACAAACGATACACCCAATGGTCAAGAAATACCTCATTTGAAAAGTCAATTTCACATTTTAACGCTTCGTCTATTATGAAATCTGATGCAGAATTCTGTTCATTGAAACACAGTTCGAATTGAAGGGGTATATTTCTTTAGGAAAGTTTCCAGAGATTGAATCGAGATTTCCTGGGATTGAATCGAATGAGCGTATGAGGCCGTAACGTTATGAATGAATGGCTTCCTTCACATTGTAATGTCATCCATAACGGTGGTAATGAGGCAATAAGATCAGTATCTTGTCCCGAAACTTCGGAGTCCGCTATTGAAGATGATAGTGTTCCAAGTGAGTGAAATTTCAAATTGTTACTCTTCCATACAACCGGTAATTTTTCAAGATATAGGATTTGGTTTTCAAAACAACACAAAAAATTTCAAAAAATTTATAAAATCTTCATTGGAATCGATAGAACTGTCAATATAAATGCAAATGTTGTACGCGGCTCCGCTTCAGATGGCTCATGCGCAAGGTCCAATTTTGGCACACTCTCTCAAACATATCGATCGGTATTTCACGTATAAATGCTTCATAATTGGCTTCCAGCAAGTCAGTCGTTGCTGGTTCATCCCTGTAGACATGAGCCTTAACATGACCACACAAGAAATAATCCAAAGGCGTTAAATCACACGATCTAGGCGGCCAATTTACGGACCCCAAACTTGAGATAAAGTACACCTCAACGATTTGATTTCCACAAACTTTGTGGAGCTCAACGATTTGATTTGATTCCACAAAATTTGTGGAGCTCAAATCTTTGAGGATCTTCATCAAGTAACGGCCGAATCAATTAGAAAGAGAAAGAAAAAAGAAAAACAAGTGAGATGAACTGTTCACAGAAAGCGGCTCTCAATTAGGCCATTGTTTTGCGTGCCGTGTGGCATGCGGCACATGCCATCTGTCAGGCATGTCCAATTCTTCAATTTTGGGCAACAAAAAGTCGTCAATCATCACACGGTAGCGCTCGCCATTCAGAGTAACGTTCCGGTCATTGTCGTCTTTGATGCAGCAAACTTGCTTGTTAACGTATCAATTCAACCAGAAATTAGCCTCGCCGCTGAACACAATTTTTTGATGAAAATGGAGATCGTCCCCCTTTTGCCCCCTTTGCCAGCGCCCATTCACCAAATGTCAGACGTTGTGAGAGATCGAGTGGCTTTAATTCTTGCACCAGCTGTATCTTATAAGGTTTCACACCCAAATCCTTTCGCAAAATTTTCCACGTAGTGTAGTAATAGAGGTCCAATTGCTGCGAACGGCGGTGAATCGACATTTCACGGTCATTACGAACACTGGCGGATACAGCCGCAATATTTTCTTCGGTCTCCACTCCACGTATGCGTGTTGGTGGTTCAATGTTCAATAAACTGGGTTCGAAATTCAGGCACAAGCTTCCGAATAGCTCTCTCAGTAGGCCGACGAAACTGCCCATAAATTGTAAGAAGTGCACGATGCATTTTCTCCACCGAGCATGATATTTTATGATGAAATTCAATAATTTTCAAGCGTTGTTAATTCGTAAGTCATTTCATGGTTAAATTATGGACCAAACTGAACAAGTTTGACAATGATTCAAGACACAATTCACGCATGATCTGTCAAATGCAGTGTTGCCTAAAAGATATCAGCAGAAAAATCACTCACTATTATATTTTGTGGCGATTCTGTGTATTATATCTGATTGAACTCCATAATGAATGTTTCAACTACGACATTTTCTGTCGTGTGATTCATTGTTCATGTGGAAGCTCTTGTTACAAGAGGATTTTTTCTTCCCATATAAGATCCACCTATCTCTGTTGTGGGTTTATTTTGAACCTGAATGCTTTCTACATTATTTCTTGAGTTTTCAACGATTTTTTATGGATATGGTAGAGAGAAGCAAACCAGTGACCTCACTCCCAAGAATTAATCTCTCCTAAAAAAATACACCCTTTAGTTATAACAAAAACTTTTTCCCATGCTTTTTACAAATATTAAATTCAATGGCAAACGCCCAATCAATGAAAAATTGTGGCAGCTACACAATGAAATGGAAAATTCATTCTGAATGTGATGAAAATTAAGAGGTTTATTTTTCGACATATACTGTATCGAGTTTCGAAATCGTTAGAATACGTTTTTGTTACATACCTCCCAAACTTTTAATTACTCACCGGGTATTTGGATGTTTATCACCTCCTCGTCTGTGTTTTCTCCATCAGGATTTGGAAGTGGTTCCTTCTTCTTTGTAGTCTTGAGCTCTTCATCACTTTTTGTAGTGTGATGATGATGAGACATTATCATCACCACGAAGGTAGCAAAAATTGTCAAATAGAGTAAGTTTTTCATTTCAAGTACCTTTATCGTTCAACAATAGAATGGAGTACATGTGCAAATGCTGTGTATTTTATATAGTTTCTCAAGTAAACAATTTCTGAATGATTTCTTGTATTTTCAGTCTCTATCTCATTTTTTCAAATTCCAAAACTATTCGCAAATATTTTCAAGTTGATAAACGAAAGAAATTCAATACCTACCATTTTTTTCTGTTGAAATACTTCAAATCTCAATTGAATTTAAATCATTTATCAATACCTGCAATGTAATTATTTGTGAAATCTCACTTGTACCATAAATATTTTTCTTATCAGTTGAATAGTGATGAACCTCCATAGTTTCCACAATACTGTTGATTTGAGTATCTACAAAAAAATATCGTCAAGAATAATTTCGCAAAAATAGTGCGTAATTTCAAAATTTGTTTGAGGCAACATTTTCATTCGAATATATAATCTCAGCCTTGTCAAAGCGCGACTCTCATAGAAATTTTGTATTTTTTCAAATATGTTCACAATACAACAGAACGTAGATAACAATTAATCGAAAAATAATTATAATTACGTATCATCTACATAATGATAAATATAACAATAAAAATAATAAATACTTTCTGTTATTGCTAAAAAGTCTCATATTTTACAGTTATATTTTGAGCTTTGTGCTGGAATTGGTTGATGTTTGACGAAGATTGGTCTTTTTTAATAATGTATACAGGTACCACAATAAACCCATGCGGGTTGCGGTAGAGGGTCGAATATACCCATTCACTTTGGACCTAGCATAACCTACTTAACAGTTTATGGGTTATCCTTATCTTCAGTGTCAAGAAAGACAAATTGAATCGAATTGTAATTATGATTTTTGGTTTCATTACTGTGTTTGAAATTCAGTCTTCTCTCTATGCCACTCCTATGTAGTAGCTTTGACAAGCTAACATTGGGATGAAACACCTGTGACAAGATTTTTTTTTCGTATAGCATATAAAAGTATTTTTCTTTTGTGTAATTCAATGTTTTTATGAAAATGGCTGCTTTGAGAGAGCGTTTTCTTTCACTGTCTGTCTGAAAGTTACTTCTTGGCATCATCTACATATCTTTGTATAGAGGTTATTTTTGGAGTCGATGGCTTTCTTCTTTTCTTTAGAAGATTTCCACATTTTCTGTATAAAATAAATCTCCCCTAAAAACATACCCTTTTAATATGAACAAGATTCCTGTGGCGGGGATTTAATGATATATGCGAATGCATGTTGTTTACGTTCTGTCAACAATGACATGGGTGGATTCAACCCATTCCGTGACAGAAAGTCGTCATTATGAACGAATTGAGTGTTTTTTTCTGATCATGTTTTTCGTATTAGCTACTGAAGAACCGATAAGGCCAGCGTCTCACGACAAAACATCGGATGTTTAGCAGTGACGATCATAGTATTCCATGTAAGTGAAATTTTACTTCTTTCATCAATTTTATTGTGTAGGAATCCTTTGAATGATATCTGATTCGATTCCATTATGAATGTTTGGAATATTACTGGAGTTTTTTCCCAACACCAAATCGTTATTTTTACACCTCGACACGTGTTTCGATCACCAAGTGATTATCTTCAAGATGATCACTTGGAATACAAACGAAATAGAGAAAAGTGGTTGTTTGTATAATTCAGCGTTCATATAAAAGTATTTTTCTTTCGTGTTTTTATGAAAATAGCTATGAAAATAGCTGTTTCTTGACGGCTTTCTCTTTCAGTTTGTGTTTGAAAGTTACTTTTGTTAGAGTTAACCTTTGAAATAGTTTACTTCCTTCTATTCTTTGTACGATTCTCATATTTTTTGTATCGAAATGGAGAAGTCAAAAACCAAAACCTTTTTTCCCAGTAATACATGGTATTTGGAGTTATCCAGGATTATGAACAGTTATAATTCATCCCATGGAAGAATTTCAATAAATTTCATTCCATACAGAAATGAGAAACTAATGAAATAGAAGGAGTCTCTCACTGGAAAATAAAGACAGTTACATGAATGTTCTAATGAATTTCATTATTATTATTATACGAGACTGATTAAATATATGATTGAATTTTTCAGGTGGTAAATATACATTTGCTACTAAAATCAGTCAGAAATGTACCACATAACAGAAATGATAACAATAAATATTTTCTAATAACAGTAACGATTTTCTATTTCGAAAAACGCAATCGATAGTATTTCACAAAATTATCAGATCCATAGTTTTGTTCATGTATAGAAACGGAAAAAATAATCCTGTGCCCAAATAGAATACATTGTTCCACTCATCGTTTTTATGAAATCTTTACCAAGGATTACTACAGAGCAAATAATAGAAAAAAAAAACCTTGAAATAAAGTTTTACCCAAGAAAAAATATGACCACACAAAAAGAACATGAAAATTATGTTTTAATTACATTCAACAATGAATTAATCTCTCCGGATATTTAACGTTTGTGATCATTGCAGATGCATTTACCTGCGCTACAGCGTCCACGGAGTTTATATGAACTTAAGCAATTTTTTCTGCAGAAAAAATTCAAACAAACACTTCTTGCACCTGAAATGAGAAAAAAACATTGCTTCTGAATAGTGTCACACTTTCGGTTGATGAGTGAATCATGTAATTTAACAATTTGAACTATATGAGCTTCAACGTGTTATGAATCACACGTTAAAAGGTAAGACCTCGTTAGTCCGCAGCCCGTACAAGTTTTGACTTTTGAGGTTTTCATTTCTACCTACTTACTGATGCTTTCACCTAAGTTTGAGTATGAGCTAAGCACGATGATAAGTCGAAACTTGGTTATATGGCTTGATGTAACCAAAGATTTTCGATAAGTTTGAAATCAGAATGAATCTATTTAACGAAAATATTTTTTTCTGTTCTAGAAAAGCGTTGTGTGCTTTAAATTATATTTTTATTATGGCTCCAATCTGGCAATCAGCTTCTCACCAAAAATTTATAACAATAGATAGTCAGCACTCCACGCTTTTTTCTAACAAAACTGATTTTTTTGTAAATAGATCTGTTCTGATCTCAGATTTATATTCAAAAGCATCAGTTACATCGAACCATTGAACGATGTTTACAATGAACACAATCTAGAATCAGTTTGGAATTATTTTTCAGTTTGTGTTGCTATTAGAGCGTGTTTTTTTTGTTTTTCAAACTATTACCTATTTATAATGTACTGTTTGGAACCTTTGGGGTAGTAATGAATATTTCTGGAGTTTTTTCCAACACACAATCGTTATTTTTAACACCTCGACACGTGTTTCGATCAGCAAGTGATCATCTTCAAGAGGAAGATTAAACTGAAAAAACTTGCAAGGCTAACCCTATTTATCTATACAGATGTACCATACAGGTATTTCCTACAGATATAATTTGAGACACCTTTGGTGTCTCAAATTAATTTTACGATTTGCCTTATCTATAAATTTTACAATATGTCCTTATGTAATAGTCAATAAATCTAATAATATTATTTTAACAAGCTATATAATATGCTATTTGGTATTGGTCCCTTATCGTTATTCATAATATTATTATGTTTACTTATTTCTAGACTCTCATAGGCATCTAGTTGCATGTTCTTGTTAACTTGTCTGACTAATTTTAATGAACTTAAGTCTATGGAATGGTTTTGTTGTAAAATATGATGGGCGACTGCTCATTTTCTTTTAAATGTTTTACTTTTCAAACGTGGTTAAGTGGAGGAATATCGCTTGGCCAAACTACGCCACGTAAAACAAAGACCATTTATTCACATAAATGTATCATTTATGTACAGTATTCGTTTATATTCCGCTTCTCTAATAAGTCATCTACCGGCCTTGGATGAACTATTCTTGGGTTCTATTCACTAATTGAATGAATCTTCTGATGCTATAACCGCTAAAATTTCAGAACGTAAGAAATTAATTTGTTAACAGACTTCATCAGTGTCAAGAAGTCGACGGAGACTATTATGAACATTTATTAGATGGAACTGAAATAAATGAAATTTTTATTAAAATTATGGTTATTTATCGTTTGTTTGATTATAAAAAAAACGTTGATGACTACGGAAAGCTCAGTATAATTTCAAATGGTCAAGAAGTTTTCGATAAATTGAAAGATCTAGGTATGAAACAAGATGGCACAAACAACATTTTTTGAAGAAAATCCTCTCGGTGACAAGTGAATTCATACTTTCATTTTCAAATCAAAGAGTAGATACTTAAAATGCTCTTTTTATGTTGTCCTGTGAATCAGTTAAGGGGATGATGTATATCATGCACTGGGTCTTGTTGTTTTAACGTTTACCCTGGACATTGTTTCATCAAACTTTTTCTTGATCAACTCTTCACAAGAGTATAACTACGAAGTACTACCCTCAAAATATTTGTTATATAAATTCCCACTACTTTATTCGAACCCAACCTTCGTTTGTTGGTGGATTATTTGGAATAACCAATTGTGAAAACACGACTGGTGGATATTGAATAAGCCTCCACAAATTATTTCGCTGTTTGATGTATATTTGTTCGAGAAAATGAATTAGCAAGGAGCTTTTCCCCAGAGTGGAATATCCAGTCGTTTTTATTACATTTCGACGCAGCGTCGATGATTTAACTAATAATACATTTGGATATGAGTGTGGAAACATTTATAAATTATTGCAAAATCTTCGAAATATCAAATGATATAATACGTTAAAAAACTTATTTGTAAGAAAGGATGATTTTGGCATTCTAATTCTCCCTATTAAAAAAATGTGAATCAGATCCATAACGAAGATTTAAAGTACAATTTGAATAAGAATGTGTTTTTTATAATTCATTGTTCATATAAAAGTAATTGTTTCGTAGGTATTTTTTTTTCTTGTGATTCAATGTTTAAATGTAAGCAGTTGTTTTGAGAGAAACTTTTTTTTGTCTTATTTCTTTGTATAATCTTTACATCTATATAAAGATTGGATATTGGAATTAATTGCTTTCTTGCTTTCATTAGGAGATTTCTACATTTTTTTGTAGAAAGATAAAGAAGTTGAAAGTCAACACTTCCCTTTTTCAAAAAGTTATCTCACCAAAAAATATATCTCTTGTATTTTGAACGTGATTCCTATGGCTGGGATCAAATCAAATAAGCGAATGAATGTCTTTAGGTATAGTCATCGATGCTACTACATACATCAAAATCATTCGTGACAGAAATTCTCAATTTCATTAATGAATTAATGGCTTCATCTCATTACGTTATCAATATTAGTGCTGAGAGCTGATAAGACAAGTGTCACATTCCGAAACATCGATATCCACCAAGTAAGTGGAATTTTACCTCTTTCATATACTATGTTGTGTAGCAATCCTGCGAGTAGTATCTGATGCAATTACATAACTAATGTTTGTGGTACAAACTGAATATGCGAAAATGTTTTTTTCCATATATAATTCAATGTTCTAATAAAAGTAGTTTCGAAAGAATTTGATTTCCTTCATCCTTTGGAAGAGGAGAGGTGCAAAGCCAATAACTTTCTTTCTTCCCAAATATCTTTCCTGAAAATATATCCCTTTCAATTTAAACTTATTTGTAATTCCATTTTGAAAGAGAAAATTTTGCACAAGCAGTGTATGTAAATTTTGAATACATTCTTTGGAATATTCCTACATTTTTTGTATCAACATAGAGAAGTAGAAAGCCAAATCCTTTCTTTTCTAAAAATCAATCTCTCCTAAAATTAAACCCTTTCAATTTATACCAGAAACACTTCTTGATTACTCCTTTCCATGAAAAGTTTTCCACGTTTCTGTATACGATTCCTGAACAATTATAGACCTCATATAACAAAAAAAAACATGAACAAATGAAAGTATTTTCTGTAGTTATTAGAATAACTATCGATTAATTTTCTACATCTTTCACAATATCAAAAGACACAAATGATACTCTCTATAAAGTTGAACGGCTCAGTGAGATAGAATGATTCATTAAAACCGATAATAAGAAACTTATATCTCTTGGAAAATGAAAGTTCGTCTGATTGCTTCGAGCAGCCATGTATTGAGAGAAGCACACACGAATAATTGTATAATAATATAACTAAACGTGAACGAATCATAAAAAAATTAAACACTGGACCACACAATACTTCAATTAATCCATAAAACATGATCACACTCAAATTAATATTGAGTAACGACTCCCAAACGTTTTAAATGGGGAAAAGGATAACCTAGAATAAATTTTATAAGAATATTAGTGATCTGACACGGTTTCGCATCCTCTTAAGTGTGATTGGTGATCAAGATTTAGATATTTCTAACACTTTTGAAGACAAAACAAAAAAGTTATTGGAGTTATCCAATCGATCATTCGACGAATTTTTGACGGATCTCAGAAAGAAAGCAAGCTTTGGAGTTTTGTTTGTTCGAAGTCGAAGTGTATAAGATTATATGAAGATAGAATGATGGAAGATTCTTGGTGTTAGTGATGAACAGATACAACAACGCCATATGAAAGATGTTGATTTGGATATAACAAAAGTTTTGGAGTACAGCAGGAGTAATGAACTAAGTGAAAAGCACTTGAAAATGTTGAATTCGGAACAAGAGATTGATTCTGTGAAAGCACCAGAAACATTCTTTCGTCAGAACTGTTTATATCAACATCCCTGGATTTCCGGTCTTTCAGAAAAACGATCAAATAAAATGACAGTTTACCGAAGCCTGCAAGAATGAAACATCTAGCACATTAGATCACAAAGAAGCTACGACTAAATATATTCCAAAGTGTCAATAATGTTGAAAAAGAAAATATTCAGGTCGAAAATACTGACATAGTAATCATTTCTACAAGGAGTCCTGGTACAAGGAATGATCCATAGAAGGAAAAAAACACTTTGTTGATTTTCCATCAGAACGATTAGGGGGCTCACATGATTGTATTTGATTTAATTGTATCAAAAGGTAAATAATCTGGATATTTAACTGGATATTTTGAATAGAATCTATAAGAAGTATGAGTCGGTTTTTGGGGAACTGGATGAAATTCCTGGATTTTGTGAAATAAAACTTTCTAAATATGCCCTCGTAGTTGTTAAAAAACCTGCTAAATCCCTTCATTTATGCACTACAATATACCAACGGGTACAGATATAATCAGTCAAGTGACTGTACACAAAATAATTTCTTTCATTAATGGTTTTCTTCAATTAGTTTGACGAAAAGAGTGCCAATTTATTAACATCTAGTCCTCCGTGAGTAGGAGATTTGAGCCGGTTCCAAGCCTCCCCCCACCACTATGATGTATTAATTGCTTTTATATTGGTTGTTGTTTGGTGAAGACAAGGTGGTGTGACCTTGAAGGGTGTGGTGTATGGATCGTTCAGAATTTTATTCCCGGTTCTAATCCACCACAATGACGTGTTATTTGCTTATTTTGTAATTCAGTGAAGTCAAGGCGTTGTGACCTTGAAGTGTCTGGTGCATGGATCGTTCAGATTTTTTGTCATATGAGATTTTGTGTGTGTGTCTGTATATGTGTGTGTAAGAGAATGCACGGTATAGGGTTTCATCATGTGCTCGTTTGTCTATGTACAAACATACGTCTATATACTTCGAAGATCCAAGTAATGAATGCTCCATCGGTGTGAGGGCACCAAGTTAGTTGTGGAGTGACGTCACAGCAATAACCGTTCAACGGTTA
>WOGJ01140450.1:3040-13656 GCA_015342185.1 Leptinotarsa juncta | reverse complement strand
GACTACTTTTTGACTGGCAACCTGTCATAAATGTAATTTCCTATTCATAAATGTGTGTAAAAATTTGAGTTTGATTAACTATGAACGTAGAGATTTTGTGGTGGGATCCTGTACTATGAGAATATTATGTGGCAATATAATTACAGACAGTTTTGTGAGAAACTTCACGATGAAAACAAAATTATTATTGTAGTAATACAGGACTGTATAAACAGACAATACTCTATAAGGAATAGAGTGGATAGATGCTGTAAAAAACTATAGTAAAACGACAAATCAAGAATATGTTACGTAATATGGTTGTAGAAACTGACCACAAGGAGTTTTTCACAGTAGGTATACGAGTATATGATCCTTATTGGAAATAGTATTCAACTTCAAAGACATTGTTAAACAATGACAGTATTGAAGTAAATTTCAGAAATGAGTCTTGTGTATAATGAAGGTGTAAATATAGTGTGTGTCACGTTTAGATTCCAATAGAGATAAGGACTGACGTCATCAAAAAGTATTTAGTATAAAAGTGTTGGATGTATTGGGCTATTCTGAAATATTCTCCAATATGCAGTGGCGTATTGGAGTACTTTTAAAAAATATAAGATTGTTTTGGTATATACACCAAGCGGTTCAGAAGTTCAACGTCTACATTTTGAATGTGAACTAATTTGAAAAGTCTGGTTTATTATGAAAACATCAAAAATATTTAGTTTTTTTGGAAAAGAAAGGTTTTAGCTTTCTACTTCTCCATCTCGATAAAAAAAGTGGAAATATTCCAAGAAAGGAAGGCAGCAACATTTTGAAAAAGTAATTCTATATATACAGAGATGTGTAGATCATGCAAATAAGTTACTTTCAGACACAAACTGGAGGAAAAAGCCCTCTCGAAACAGGTATATTCATTTAATCATTGAATTACACGGAAAAATACTTTCCAATAATCAAATAATAATTTGAACAAAAACTTTTTTCTGAAAATATGGAGTTACATTGTGAGGATATCGGTTCGAGTTCGTAGTAACAGAGAAACAAACAATGAATTTCGAACATAATTTTATTGACAAAGTAATTTTTTTCGCAAGATAATTTTGAAAGGAAACCTGGGCCCGAAATTTTTTAGTCTGGTTGATCCCTAATAAACCTAGTTGACGATCTGCTCTTTTGTACAGTATCAAGAAAATCAATATATTTTATGTATTTTTAAGGTTTACAAACTGTCGTTTACAACTGCAGCCTGATAGCCCTCTCTGCGTCTCAGACGATACATTTTTTTATAATTGTCGCGAAGAATGTAAGTATGTCATATCAGAATATGGCAACAAGTCATAATTATTTTTATTACGCAAACCTCCATCATCCCGAAAACTACCTGATGGCGCTAACTCTGAAAAGAAATACCTAAAGGGCGTAAACAATACAATAGGAAATCAAGAACAACAAAGGGCGAATAAACCTGCCACGCCAGAAGTCAAGAGACAAAATCCCATTAGGTCCGTTCCCGAATAGAGGTGGGAGAAGTTAAGACACTATCAGTACGGACCTTGTACCCTTTGATTAAACATACAAAAATAGCTTCAAGTAGTCAGGTAATAGAGCAGTAAACTACTGGATGCTGATGTATTACTCTCAATCGAGAACTTCGCGTACTCGATATCGGCTTGATAACCTGTTGAAAATTGTAACTGTATCAAGTCAGAAATTACATGAAATATTCGTTGCGCACACCTCTACTCGAGGACTGACTGGAGTGACTGGAATGGGAGAACCAGGGCAGGCATAGGAATCGTTCAACGCTGACTGATACCAAAATCCAACAATTGAGGTCGGTCTTTGCTCTTTTGTTGCAACAATGGTGATGTGCAAATCAAGGACATTTTTTTATGTCAACTCGATAATTTGGCGAGCGAGAGAGTGAGACTTGTTATTCGCAATTATTTTTCACAAGTCAAAAATTTTTTATAGCTGCATGACAATGAAAATATAATTTTATCGAATTGAATGAACTTAATTTAACGACCGAGATGAGTTGAGATAGGCTACACTCAAGCGCCAGAAAATATTTTCAGAGGATACCACGATTTTAGAATGAATTCGATTCAAGAAAAATCTTTGAATTTTATATATACGAAATTTTATCTACATAAGGGTATCTATTTCTGGCACGTTTATGAATCTCAAAATATGATTCTTATACATACATATTCAAGAATATTTGATATGCAACAAAACCTCAGATGTAGGTATCACAGTGGACAAAACATTTTATTTCATACATGTAGAGATTATTTGAAAGTAAGTCATGAATGTAAATCTGCCACCGCAATTAAATGAAAGTGAATTGAAAAGACTAAAATCAAAAAATGAGTTTCAACGAGTCATTTTGCATATATTGAGTTGATGTCAATTCGATTAGTTAGTAACAAACTTATTAAAATAATTTTAAGAATGCATTTTTCGTTATTTACCATTACTGGCCAATGGATTCGAACATATACTGAAATACTTTGTACAGGGAATTGCAACAAGTTCTATAGTATGTCAGGGGTATTAGTCCATAAAAAAGATTCTTATAACCAGTATTCGATGCGATTTCATAAAAATTCCTCTGTACAAAAATCACTTTTTGTACGTATTCGCTAGGAAGACCTCATCATGAACGTAATGATGAGCACTTTCAGTTCTGTTCTTCTGATATTTGTGAAAAAGTGAAAGACATTACCGGTTCCTTTTTGGTGTGGATTCAAGAAGTCCAAAAGGGATATTCAAGCATGATCAAATCTTCACCACAAGAAGCTAATCAAGACACCTAGCATGTATGTATGTATGTATGTAAAGCGGCCATCTTGTTGAAGCTACGTCTGTCAAATTAGTTGTGATTTATTCAGTCGGTTTTGCCATATCATCATGGACGGATATAGCATTCAACAATACGTGCCAATAATAGAACTGATTTATCTAAATGGGTGTTCTGTTAGGGCAACGTATCGCGCGCTTCTCCAATTTTACGGCATGTAGATTCAACAGGACGGCGCTACGTAACATACAGCTTATGCTACATTGGTTATTCTGCACGAGCGATTTGAAGGCATGGTCATCTCACTTAGAGGTGATGTGAACTGCCCACCGAGATCGTACGATTTGACCCGTTAGACTTTGTCTTTTGAGATTCTCGCAAGTCACAGGTGTATGCGAATAAGCCACACACCACAGCGGTCCTCAAAAACAAGAAAATCCATGCTATCGGTCAAATTTAGCCTGATTCATGCACCAGAGTCATGGAAAATTGGCCGTTTCGGATGTGATCCACCCAGAGAAGCCATGAATGTTATATTCCACAGATAATGGCATCAATACGACTTTCAAACGAATAAAAAATTTTAATGATATAACACACGCGTTGTTTTATTTAAATTTAAAGACAGTAAGCGCTTAATGAAAGACAATAGTTTTCTACTTTTTCTAATGAAATGTCAACTTCACGTTTTGCTAGAATTATACTCAACAAGATTGTACTGCTTCAATGCAAGAATTGAAATCTTCGGTATGCTAGTGTTAATAACAGATATATTAGAGAAAACTCGAGAAACACACAAAAAGACCTAATCGAATAAAAGTTTAGCAATAACTAGATCAAATGAAGCAGTTGGTAAATCGTATAACGTTCAATTAACAATTTTTTCCTGTTGGAAAAAAACAGACAGAAAAAAACCTTTATGTACACCATCAGTAGAATTTTTAATGAACCACTTAGCAGGTGTCGAATACAACTAAAATAAAAAACATATCATTCGTTTCAAATTTTACGCTGATCTAAAACTGCACAGTTGATTTTCGTTATTGAAAGTGTAAGAAGTGTTGATAGCAATTCGAAGATCAAAAAGTTATTGAAATATTTTTTGTAAATATAAGTATCGTTTAGTGAGTAAATGAAGGTTCGACAAAGTATACATACCAAAGCATATTTTCGAAATAACTTTCATTGAAGGGGTTATATTCTTTAGGAGTGATTAATTTTTGGGAAAGAAAGTTTTTGGCTTTCTACTACTCCATCTTGATACAAAAAAAAATCATACAACATATTTTGTCAATAAGTCACAGAATATATTCATGAAATATACATTAGCAACACTTTTTAGCTTAAGTATCAGATGCTCTCGATTGTTCTATTTTTTAAAACTGGTCAATTGTGTAGCACAAAGTAAGATTCATAGCTCGCCACTAAAATATATTACATATTTGGCTTCACTAAACTGCATAATATTTAAACTAGTTTTGCTGGTAGTAATTGAACTACGCATTATAAAAATTTACTACTACTTACTACAAAATATGAATACAAATCCATATATTACAAATACCTTGCGAAGGTAGTTCCGGAACGACCACTGATCAGGTCTTCACTAGATTGAGGAAATTGCTAGGTCTGTCAACACTAGAGTGGTTTGTTCTCCACAAAAAAATCAGGCTTTAGTAGCAGAGCATCGTACATATACTTTGTGCCTGCTCCCACTCGGACCGGACAAGGTTTTCAGCCTTTGGAAAAATCTCACCCTTGCCAGCTGACCTGAAAGAGCGTAACGAAGTTGGATTCATTTGGCCAAGTTTAAATATATGTGAAACACAATAAATCCTCGTACGTTGCAAATAGGGGGTGGAATAGACCTACTCACTTCAAATCTACCCTACCCTTAGTCCTGTATTATTACTCTTTAATATACTTTATCTAATGCTAGTTACTAATAAATTCTTGAAGAACTCCAATATGTTTATAGTTACCAACGTGATGTACACTCGAATGAAAAAATTACCAAGTAAATGATTATGATTGGTCTTGTTCAAAGGTACTATTGAGGCTAACCTTATGAACTTATGGAGAATAATTTTTTAACATATTATTTTAATAATAATCACGTTAATAGGGCATACACAAAACTGTGAAATAAATTCGAATTATGGAATTTTATTTAATGAATAAAATAGATTTTCGAAATATTTCTTGATGGGCTGGAACATTGATAGTACAAGTACATATTTCTGAAATTACTTGTTTGAGATGATTTGATTTCAATAGGTGAGACAATATTTATCGATAAAGATAGTTTTTTTCCCGTAAGTAGTTCAAAATTCTTCAGTAGAATGAATTGATATATGTTACCATTACTACGTGGTAGGAGACATGAAAAATGAGACTTGAAATTTCTTATATTTTTATACCACTTTATATTTTTAACTAACGTTACTGCAGTTTCGTCCTACAAAGGCATTATCAAACGAATACAATGAACTACACAAACTGTTTATTGCATTCGTTTGAAAATCTCCTTATAGAACAAATAAATAACCAAAGAGTTGCCTCCGATTTTTGCAAAATATTTTGGCTCTAAAGTCGACTCAACACTTTTGAAGTTGAAATTAGTCAATAAACATAAAATAAAAAGATTTGGCCTACTGCGCTCATTCATTTGATAATATTTGTAATATTTAAAAAATGTGTCAGTTTATTCAATAATGGTTCAACGTAGCGAATTAACGTGATATTTCTAATCATAACTTAGTACTGACACTTTTTGCTTACAAAGAAAATTATTTTAAAATAATGCGAAATCTTAAAACGACGGTTATAGGAGACACACGGTATTTAATCTTCAACAATCATTTCCACTACAGTTTATTATCGCTCAATATAACAAAAACCCAATTTTGGAAACCCTTCATTTCAACTAGATGCAAGTGTAGTTGAAGTTAGAGTTCTTGAACGAAAGAAACACAGTAAAAATCTGAACGACAGATGGCGTGCTGAAATATTCTCCTAATCGATAGCTTCGAAAAATTGTATAGTCATCATAACAGAATCATTTTGTGATTTTGTTACTTCAACATGACTCGATCAAAATTCTCGAAAAGGTATTCCCGTTGTCCCGATGAGCGAAACCGGCCCTGTCCGTCCAACAATCCCACTTCCACAGCAGGTCAAACCTGGAATGGATGGAAAGCGGTCATCAGTGTACAGGTGTTTTTAAATGTAGTTTATAGTGTTGTGAATTTTTAGTTTTAAACACGTAAGTTTCATTTTTTTAACAGTTTATAGGTCAAATCTGTGACCGCAAGAAAACAGAGAAGTTTACAGGTTATGTGTAAACACGATTGTTTGAATTTGTTGATTTCTAGTGCATTAAATGAGTGCAGTGTTCTCAATCGGGACTTGCGGGCCTCAATCCCAAATGTAACGTTACTTTTGTACTGTTGACGTGTTGCGGATACCAGCCATACCTACGTGATTATTTGGGCTTCGTGTGATTTTCGTTTATCAATCATGTCATATCAATCAAATATTGTTGTTATTCGTTTGTGATGTAATGATTCTGCGTACGCGAGCATAGTAAATTGTTTCGAAAAGTGTCATTCGAATTGCAGTTTCTAATGAATTTTGCAATAACCTATTTTCCGAACGTTACACGATTTTGTTTTATGTAAGTACCTAGTAGATACCTATATACTTAATTATGGTGAAGTCGTATGTTCAAATTTCAATACCCTGCATTAGATATCAGCACACTTTCTTTTTTTTTTATATGTGCCTATTGTTTCCTTTCTTGAATGAAGCAATCAAAAATAAAAGTGAGTGAGCACCTATGGAAAAACTAAATGAAAAACCGCGAGTGTCTGTAAAAAAAGCGCCTGCGAATGCAGACTCACTCTTGGCAGTGGCGTATCAATTTGGGATAAAATATCAGGAATTAATTTCTGCGCACTGACCACTTTTTTTTCTTGATAAAATACGGCCTCAAAGATTCACCCGAATAAGTGGTAATTAGAACTGAGAAATAAAATTGGACAATGAACCAATTCTTATCTTTGAATTTACTTGAGCAGAGTGAACCAATTATATCAACGATACACTGAAATGTTTTGCTGACATAGGAAATCATTTAATTTAACATGTTCTTGGTCATAATAGCCAGTGAGATCAACATCACACTGGAAATATTTTGCTGGAATGAAAATCCCATAAAATAATTGCATTCCTGATCACATGGCAGACTGAATTAATAAGATCAACTATCATTGATACATAGACGCCTTGGTATTTTACTGATTCCCTTTTGTTTTGCCAAAAACACGAGAAGTGAGATTGACCAACTTTTTACATGGGTGTGAAGTTATCGACATCCACAAAGTACACTGAGAAAAAAATATCGCATTATTACTTTTTCATTTACCGACTCTTCACACCTACCATTTTTCAATATGAAACGATTATTGACTGAATTAGTAAAAAAACAGAGCCGTCCTCTGTTTTCCAGGCAGTCTGAGGGGTTGAAATGGGGTGGAAACTTGAAAAAATCATATATTCAAAAATTGAGGTTGTACACCTACAAAATTAAGAGATATTATTCCTGACACCTGATTTGACGAGAAAAACTTTACGTTATAGTTTTCCAGGCCGTCTGAGGTGGTGAACATGGGATGGAAACTTGAAAAAATCATATATTTAAAAATTGAGATATATTATTCCTGATGATCTATTCGACTGAAACAACTTCACGTTATAGTTTTCCAGGCCGTCTGAGGGGGTTAAAATGGGGTGGAAAGTTGAAAAATCGTATCTTCTAAAATTGAATGTGTACACCTACAAGTTTGAGGTATGTTTTCCATCATGATCCATTCTACAGAAAATAACTTTACGTCATAGTTACGTCTGAAGGGGTAGGATTTTCAAAAAATCCTAAATTTGAAAATTGAATTTGAAAACCTGCAAGATTGAGATTCTCCTGATGATCGATTCAACAAATAAAAACAACGTGTCAGAGTTTTTCAGCTCTGAGAAGACTAAACTTTTACACCATATTAGTTTTTTAATGTTTTGAATTGATAAATGTTAGTGTAATGTATGTAGGGCTAGATACTTCGGAAATAGTCTGACAACGCTGCAAAGTCAGTATCTTTTAGATGCTCTATTCTATATGAATACATATCTCATTGAACTGTAGTAATAAATAGCCTCAAAGAAACGTATCAGCCTCTTGATTCTCATAAACCATAAAATCAAAGCAAAGGAGAACATTAGACTTAGAGTAAAAGCATGTTTTTGAAAATATTTTACACCATTTATTAATTACTTATAACAATTGTAACAATCTTGTAGGTATACAAACTCAATTTTTAAATATATGATTTTTTCAAATTTCCATCCCATGTTCACCCCCTCAGACGGCCTGGAAAACTATAACGTGAAGTTTTTCTTGTCAAATCTGGTGTCAGGAATAATATCTCTTAATCTTGTAGGTGTACAAACTCAATTTTTGAATATATGATTTTTTCAAGTTTCCACCTCATTTTCACCCCCTCGGATGGACTGGAAAACTGTAACGTGAAGTTTTTTCAGTCGAATAGATCATCAGGAATAACATATCTCAATTTTGTAGGTGTACAAACTCTCAATTTTTAAATATATGATTTTTTCAAGTTTCCACCCCATTTTTACCCCCTCAGACCGCCTGGAAAATCATAACGTGAAGTTTTTCTCGTCAAATCGGCTGTCGGGAATAACATATCTCAATCTTGTAGATGTACAAACTCAATTTTTAAATATATGATTTTTTCAAGTTTCCATGATATTTTTACCCCCTCAGACGGCCTGGAATACTGTAACGTGAAGTTTTTCTCAGGTGTCAGTAATAACACATTTCAATCTTGTAGGTGTACACATTCAATTTTCGAAGATACGATATTTTCAACTTTTCACCCCATTTTCATCCCCTCAGAGGGCCTGGAAAACTATGACGTGAAGTTTTTTCAGTCGAATAGATCATCAGGAATAACATATCTCAATTTTGTACAAAGTCGATTTTTCATGTTAAGACGTATTTTGATATTTCCACCCCATGTTTCACGGACTGAAAAACTATGACGTGAAGTTTTTTCTGTCAAGTAGATTATCAGGAATAACATATCTCAATTTTGTAGGTGTACAAAGTCAATTTTTCAAGTTATGATTTTTTTAAATATTTCCACCCTATTTTCATCCCTTCAGACAGTTTAATAAAGTAGGACGGCTCTGTTTTTTTACTAATTCAGTCAATTAGCGTATCATATTGAAAAATGGTAGGTATGCAGAGTCGGTAAATGAAAAAATAATAATGCGATATTTTTTTCTCAGAGTACTTTGTAGATGCGGATAACTTCATACCCGTACTTTGTACACATGTTCATAGATGGTGCGCGTATTTTGTTGATTTATTTAATTTATGGACCATAATGTCAAAATGATTTCACCTGATATCAGTGTGTTTCAAAATGTAAACAATATTGAGAATTGAAGTGTTAACATGACATTTTACGCTCTTTGAATGAAATGCTGAAATGTATTGGATCTTTTTATTATTTCTTTTAGTGTCCGACCTAAACTGGTTTTTACGACCGAAACCGAATTTCGGCAACGGCTCAGTTTCGGCCGAAACCGAAACTTCCTTACTAGGATTATGTTTTGAGGGAAAAATAGAGAAAACGGTATTATAATCAGTTAGTCTTTATTTTTTATCTTTAAATCACAATGTTATGCAGTCTTCGATATTTTCACTTATTGATAATCAACAAATCGACATAACAACCCCTTATTTAAAAAAAAATATTAATTGCACCTTTAAAATACTTAAAATAGGTGGGGTCTTTATTTTAGTAGGTGTAGATTCCTCTTTTGAATATTATTAATGGTTTTTCAAAAATATTAAACATAATATCACAATAGGTACTTGATATTTATGTAATAATCAAAGTAAATCACAAATCATGGACGCGGCAAAATGTCTTCGTTGCTTGTATAAAATTCCGCGCGCCGAACGTGACCGATCACAGCACGAGAACTCCCGAATGTAGTTTCGGTTTCGACAGGTTTGCCACCAATACTAAACCGAAACCCGTTTTTTGGCGAATCTCGACCGAAACCGAAGCCGAACTTTCTTTATCAAGAATGGCGTAGGTCGGGGGTTTTGACAAAATATTTCACACGGGAGTCCAAGTGATCGCACTTGGGATATTCTATGCACCTTTGTGGCAGGTATACATACTATTGGTCTATAAGTATATAGATATAGAGATCGTTCACCTCATGTAAAGAATTTTGGTTAATTTAATTGAATTCGTCGGCACTTCAATAATTAAGTTGCAAAAGCACATTCTATATCTCACTTTTAACTCTGATATTTGGCAATTAAAAATATCCAGTATGCAGAAAATTATAAGAGTAATTTCCCATTTTAGGTTAGAATTCATAATTACTATATAAAAATCACTCGTTTTGGGAAAGAAAGTTTTTGGCTTTCTACTACTCCAACTTGATATAAAAAAAATGTGGAAATCTTTCAAATAAAGAAAGGAAGCAATCAATTTTAAAAGTTGTAACTCTATACCTATTAGATGCAAAGAAGTAACTTTCAGATACAAACTGAAAGAAAAAGCTCTCCTGAAACAGCTACAATCATATGAACATTGAATTATACAAAAAACTTCTCCAGTCAAATTGTATTCCAAACATTCGTTATGGAATTAAATCAGATATCATTCACAGGATTTCTACACAATATACTAAATGAATGATAAAATTTTATTTACATGTTAGT
>WOGJ01140431.1:0-13550 GCA_015342185.1 Leptinotarsa juncta | reverse complement strand
GGGGGTGAAAATTCAATTTCATTGAATGAATGCTTAGCTACGAATCAAGAGCAACTTGATTCATAAAAAAGTCAAAATCTTTGCAAAGCTGATTCTCTACCAACTCCAATCGCCATTATTTCCGGTGGCGGCAGTTTGACTTTCACTGGATAACATTCATGATACGTCGATAGCTATCTAATGAGAATTACTCCAGGAAAATTAGTAATGAAATAATAGTTGACTATCATTATGAGTTATCTGTGTATAATTATAATGAAGAATCATTCCAATGGGTAATCGTATAAACTATGCTTCAGGGCCTATAATTGTTTGAGTTGTAGATTTTTTGCCAATGAATAACATAACAAATTATACTTACAGTAGAAAAAAGAGTGGGAAAAAATGAATTCAACATAAAATTGACGAAAAAAGTTAAACATGTATGGATTTTTTGGATTTGACAAATGTCATACCTTCACATAGATGTCATTTTTCAATGGGCATAATTATTTGATGATCTTTGACTCTAAAGAGAGAATTTATTGATAACCTTTCCATTATCATCATTATGTTTTTGATGTAGTTCCAGTAAGTTACTGTATATACTGCTGAGATCATCAATGTCAGTTTTCTCATTCATATAATCATAAGACTGTATGTCAAACATTGACCTTAGACATGACATTAGCACATGATTTCTTATTGAGCTTTATTTCACTTTCATGTGAAGTTATTCTATCTTCAAGAATTCTACATATTGTTCCAATATAATCCACGATACAATTGTTACAGGGAATGTTATCAATAACATTTGACTTTTTGGTAATATCCGTTTTATCTTTCAATTTGGTATTCACATTCTTTATATTTTTGATATTTTTTTGGATTTTGATATTTTGTTCATTATGAAAATGTTTTATGATATTTGGAAATAAATATTCAAGATTAGGTAGATTTATAAGAAAAATTGATAGGTGAACTATTATTTCATTGAAATTGAAAATTATTTTATTGAAAAGTTTTCTGGGATAGGAATTTTCGATCAATATGTCTCCAAGAAGTCTGCGATTTTTCTGCTTGAGGCAAGGGTGTACTAATTTTTCTATTCTTTTTTCAAACAGAGTATTAAATCGATTTCAATTGATTTGTTATGAAGAGAATAGAAATTGATTTATATTTCTGAATTAGTAGGTTTCACATACCAATCAGTAATCAAGAAATAACCAGTTTTACGGATAACTCTTGTATCAAGAAAGAAAGGGGTCTAATTATTTTCTATTTCGATAGTGAATTGCAATTTATCATCATATCTATTGAAAACATCAAGAATTTCATGAGATTTGTCATAAGGTATTGCGCAAATGACATCGTCAACCTATTTCTTTACGAAAGGAATTCCAAAACTCAGTTTATTAAGTATGTTTCCAAAAATATCGTCAATTACGTATTGAGCTATAATAGGGAAAATAGTAGCTCCCATCGGTGTACCAAACATGTGTTTATATTATTCACTTTCGAAAGAGAAATAAGTTGAGTTGAAAATAAAGTCAAATTTTTTCGGTTTATTGAACATTTTTTATTCAAATCATTCCATCTTTTCATAATACTTTTCTCCACTAGATTTATAGTTATATTGCTGAAAAGTGAAATCACATCAAGGCTGATCAGAATATAACCTGAAGGTAATGATTTTTCATTTATAAAATTGGAGAGAATCGTTAATATAGAATTCATTCTGTTAATTGAATATAACTGGCGGATACTTGATGAAAATCTATATTTAAAAAACTAATCAATAGAGTTTATTCTATGATATTCACTATAAGGGTTTTACAAAGACTGCGACACGTGTTTTGCTATTTGGAGCATCAATTTCATATTAGGTTTATGTACTTTAGGAAGTCCATAATATTTGGGTGATATAGAATTATAAATCATATAGATTTTTGCTTCATCTTCTGATATCATTTCAGATTCTTTTGAATCTGTAATGACTTTATTTGCCTTTTGTTGTATTATAAATATATATATATATATATGTTTATAAAAAAATCCTCTATAAAAAGTTAACTTGCTTTTATACACATTACTAAAAACTACCTCAATATGTTGTATTTGAGGGCAATGCATAATTTCTGATGACTGATTTTCAACAAATTGAAATTTCATCCCCACATTCGAATGAATACCTCTGAATGAATTCATACATTGTTTCTCAATTTCGTGAAGGAATATGTAGAAATTCGCATGAAGAAGACTAGTATCATTCTGTTCTGCAATTATTTTCCATTATCATGGACAATTTGGTCCTAACATCCCTATCGTCAACGATATTGATGAAACCTTGATCGTGTGAACTCTTCTGGTACATGCTGATTTGTGGAAGGCAGAATGCTTTTTACATGTGTGATAAATTGAATTATGGAATGATGAGCAAATTGAGCTATCGAGGTCTGCTCTCACAACACCGCTGGATATGAGGATAACAGGATACCTTGAGGTGATGTCATTGCCCAACTGACAGATATTCCTCCATTCCAGGATAATGTATGATAATCAATTGCTAGTATCCTTGTCACAGTGACACGGAGCTTCGCCTTCCTAAAATATCGAATCGAGTTCTACAGTTCTACAACCCCTATTCTTGTTAACACTCTGAGGAAGCTGGGTATTGCAGCCAGGAAGTGATTCAATCAGCCCCTCGAAAGTAAGATACCTCATGAGTCTGCCTTACACCGGATTCTTGACAAGTAGAAGCAGAATCTTCTCTAAGTAGGTCAGCAAATGCTTACGATCAAAAGATAATTAACTCAAACCACAAACGAAAAAGCCCTGCAAATTTAATTTCAATGTATCAGATGGAACTTCGAAAGAGGGACCTGCTACATACGAGAATATCAAAGATACGGGTTCGGGGAAAGGTCCATCTCGAAAAGTTATTGGATGAATTTTATGGAATAATCAAGTCATTTGGCAAGACTGTGATAGTATCGAATAGAATATTGAGAAAGATCATCAAGAACATGAGTCTGCTCCACAAACGCGGCTTCTTTGAATTTTATCCTAAACCAGTGTTCCTCTTTGTGGATGAATTCCGCTTGAGCCCACTTGATGTTATGTTGATGAGTCCAAACATGCTCTGCTATTCTGGATTTGCTGGTTTCACCTCGCTGTGTGTGTTTCTTGTGCTCAGCAATGCAAACTTTCTCCGCACTCGCAGGGTATTCGGTAAATACAATTTTTGGAATCGCAGTCCGCGTTTAGTGGCCTGGTTTTCGTGAGGCTGCTACAGATAGTGTTCTCAGATCTGAAGCAGGTCCTGATGTTATACTTGAACCCAATACTTCTTATCCTTTCCGATAATCCTCTGATGTAGGGACGTACAAGTACTGGTTGTGGCGGCTTCTCTTTCTTGTGGAGTTCTTGCTATCTTCTTGCTAAAGCCTGTTCTACCATCACTCTTGAGTAACCATTCCGTTGAAGGTCATTTTTGATGATGCCTATATCCTTTTCGAGACCTTCCTTTATATTACAGAACCCGAAAGTACGGTCTAGTAGAGTCTTGATGATTCCTCTCTTAGTCAATTGATGGTGGTTGGATTTCTGGTTCATATACTGTCCTGTGTGATATTTTCTAGGTCTATAACCTTCCTCTATTCAAAAAACTGGATGAATATAGATCAATAGAATTGTTCAAAACCATATATTGGCCAAACGGGAAAACCTTTTCACAAAGACTATAGGTTTACTTTTTTGAATGTGGAGACCGATTCCACATTTGCAAAACAACTTTTGTCAGGAGAGCATTAGTTCAATCACAAGAATAAAGTATCACATTCGTAAGAGGAAGGTTTCAAATTCTTATTTTTTTATTGCTTGTAAATTGGTGGAATTCGAATTTCCCGAATTGTTATTACACAATATGAACCTTCGAAAAGACCAATTATTTAGTGACTTGTCTATTGAGAGCAACGAAAAAAAACACATATTTACAAAAACGATGTATTCAACAGTGATTTTTTCAAATTCTTGAAGTGGAAGAGAACTTTCCTCCGATACTTTAGACATACTGCTTAGACTGACTGCTTAAACTCTTCATAGGTTTATATTGGGTAATAATCTTTCATGGTGAACTTTTCCTATTCCTTTTTCTTTTTATTATACTCCAATAGATTCTTTATTGAGCTATAGGGTATTCCAACAGGAATCTCCGAACTCCTTGATGTTATATCTATCAAATCAGTTTGAAGAACACGTGCAAATGACGAAATTGAAATGAGTGTTCTGTTCGGGCAACGTAGCGCTCACATCACCCATTTCACGGTCGCCATAATCGTCCTACCAAGGTAGATACTTATTTGCGAAATGGTGGAAAAATTCGAGTGTACTGGTTCAGTAAACGATTGACTAAATACCCGTACATCGATGAAATGCAAGATGTGCTGAAAACGTCGCCGCTGTCTGTGCAGGAGAATCTCAGGAAGTCAATTTCGCGTCACTTACAAGAACTCGGCCTTTCGCAGGCCTCAACTTGGCGAACTTTGTGTCGTGACTTGAGCCTGCACCGTAGAGCATTCAACCGACCCAGAAACTGAAGGTAAACAACCATAGAAAACAGCATGTGTTTGCTGAATGTGACGATACCAATCCACATGAGATCCAAAAGCGTCCAATGAATCTCTAAAAAGTCACTGTTTGTTGTGGCTTTTGGTCTGGCGGCGTAATCAGTTAGTATTTTTTTGAGAACGATGTTGGCCAGTCTATCACTGGCTATATATATACCGACTTCTTTTGGCCTGAATTGGATGATTCGACTATCAACGACATCTGGTTTCAACAGGATGGCGCTACGTGCCACACAGCTCATGTCACATTGGATATTCTGCACGAGCAATTTTAGGACATGGTCATCTCATGTGGGGGAGGTGTGAATTGGCCACCGATATCGTGCAATTTTACATCGCTAGACTTCCTCTTAAGAGTTTGTTTTAAGTTGCAGATTCATGCCCATACTATCGGTGGAATTCAACTACATAATATTTACATACTAATTCACAATACGATTTTTACCGATCTTTATTGATAGAGACTATTAATTGGTAAACAGATTTCCAGCGGACACATGTGAAATCATCAATTCGACTAATTCTAGTAATGTCTTCATGTAAATGAATTTAATAGTGGTGAGAGAACGAAAGCGATTCAAATCTGTCTTGAACGACCAACCAGAAGTTGAGCTCTTAACACCTTTGAACTTACTTGAAAAAAAAAAATTTCTAAAATTGACCGAGTCATCAATAACAATAATTCCACCTGCTTTATACATGTTGGCTCTCTGGTCACGAAACGAAGTGTTTACCAATTAGTGATCTCTATTAATTGAGGTAGGTAATTTGTATAAATTGCATTGTTAATTAGTGTAGAGTACCAGTTCAACTGCTGCAGTGAAATACGTATTAGAAATAACGTGTATATTGTGAAGAATTGTAATAATTACCATGAAAACTCTATGTCGTTGATCGAAAATTGACAAAAGGAATAAATGTTGAGTTCAAAATGTTCAAGCTATCAAATTCATACTTCTTCTATATAACGGTAACACTGGAGCACCTAATTCCCTAAATACTTTTCAACAAAATCCTTGCTTTATACGTACTATTTAGCTTTCCTTTGCCAACTTTCAAATGATCAGCTGATTAGCAGTTTCTGGACGCGCATATGAATTCCGCAATGAGGTGGATCAATAATTTGGACGATCTGACCAGCACGGTTAATATCTAGCTTGTAAGTTAAAAATAGAAAATCACGTTCGCCGTTACCAGACTTTCATTCAATTCCGAAGTGTTCCAGTAACCTGTTTTGATGCGGGGTTTGCTTTATGTATAATAAGTTTTCTCAAAAAATAAATATTCTGGAAATTTTTCCTTCCTACAATAAATTCATCTTTACGGAAATATACCATTATCATTCTCTCATTCAGCTATACAACAGTTACTTGTGTAAACCTGAACTGTTAGATTATTTGGGGTCAACTAAACCTAATAAACCTATAATAATAGTAAAATATGTGAACATATAGCGTATTTCTTTAACCCACCCCTTTTATTTTTGGTCAAACTAACAAAATTGAAATTTGGGATAATTAAATGAATGAATAAATACTTTATTTTGAAGAGAAAATAACATATGAAACTTTCAAGATGGCGACTGGGCGCCATCTGGGAAAAAAAATAAATGGAAAGGGAGTTCTTGTGACATATCTTTTTGAAGCTCCTGACAAATGCTTTACAACCCTAGAATATGATGACAATATCTTCAACTACTACAAAATGGTGGATTCTTTAATAAGTGCCTGAATACATTGACATTCAACTACACAATATGAGGTAATAAGCTTGAGGTCAGTTCAAAAGATGCTCGAAATGGTTGCCTTGAACTTCTTGACATATAAACAGCCTATCCGATATTTCATGCCGAACATTTTGGAACACAGTAACGTCAATATCTCTACAAATATTTATTATTCACTGCCGTATATCTAATATTGAAGCAGGTTCAGTTTAGTACACCTTTTGCTTCAAATAGCTTCATCAATAAATAGAGGTCCTTCAATATCACTGCCCAAACGTTAATTTTTTCTGGATATTGAGTATGTATTTCGCGGAAAACGTGAGGTTTGGTGTCACACCTATAACGGCAATTTTGTTTGTGAACATCACTGTTTGAAATAAAATCTACATTCGTCACTGAAACGAATATTGTGGAGATAGGTAGGTTGCCTTGTAATGGTTTCCGTCATGATTTGGCAGAATTCTGTTCTTAGATCAGAGTCATCTTCAATTAATTGGTATACCATTTTAATTTTGTATGAATGATATCTATTCCTCTTCAAAAGTCTCCACACAGTAGTAGGAGACACCTCACAAACATTTCCGACGGAATAAGTACTGTTCAGGATTTACTACCATCTCACCAACTATTTGCACTTGCTGTTCTTCCGGAATAGACGGATGAAATGGGGGCTTTTTGTTACGTACACTACCGGTAGGTGTGATTTTAATACAAGTTCCCTCAAATATTTTCTACAGATAGGACGATTCAAGAAACGTTCATTGAAAATATCTTCGGTCTCGTGAAAGTTACGCGTCGCAAATAAAAATCGCTTTAATTTTTTCTTTCAATAGACGAGGACTTACTATTTCAGAGATTGTTGACGGAGTTCCTTGGTGGCCGTGGTAGTGGACGGACGTGCTGATAACGTCCGTCCACAAAGAAGGTACGCGGATACCATGTGCTATGGTGGGGCTCCTTTTTGTGTTGTGTTATGCTAAAATTGAAATTTGGAGTGTATAAAATAGTGTTGAATAGGAGGCCCCCTTTATTCACGCCGGTATCCAGGCCGGGGTGATTCGGATAATCACGTAAAGGGGGTTATATATGTAGAAAAATACAAAAAGGTCTCCCAAGTAGGAGGCGACTTCAAAAAATTAAATTGTTCTTATATTAAAAAAAACTACTGTTTTTTATTACAAAAAGTTCGAAAAAGAAATTGGGTGGCAGCATTGCTGCGTGCAAGACCGCTGCGCCCCCCGACGAAGCTCCTGTTAACCTACAGGAGGAGCTTTGGTCATATGCGCCTGAAGATAGGAAGCAACGACCATCCAAAATAGAGAGAGAGAGATATATATTGTTGACTATCAGCAAATCCGAAAACTAAATGAGAACATTCTAACTGAACAATGATGTTAATTGTCGTACTGACATTTTTTGTCGTTTTTATAAACAAAAAATAACTTTAAACAAACCTTATCGGGAAGTTGAAATTTCCATATGGCAGATAAAAATGGAAATTTCCAGAAATATTGATATTAATGTGTTTGTCTTCAGGAAATTATTGAATGTTTCGCCATTTTGTAGTAGGTGAAAATATTGACTTCATATTCTACGGTATTGAAGTTTTATCTGTCCACTTCACTTCAAAATAAAGTATCCATCCATTAATTTCATTATCCCAAATTTCAATTTTTTGAGTGGACCCGTTCAAAAAATAAAAGGTGGGGTGACATTAAAGAAATGCACTGTAAAATATGTGATTTATAAAAATCACGTGAATATTTTATTTCAACAATAAGCTTTCCCAAATCTAGAGTGCAACATTTTTTGTTATGTCCAAGGTATTGCCTAAGTCGGTTACTGATCTCTTGTCATACGAGGTTTGTTCAAAAAATTATGTGAAAGTTCAAATTTCGCGGGCTTTGTACTATTGTACTATCACAATTTCTCCGTACAGCTATATTTTCGAAAGCTGAAATTTTATACATAGCTTACTTTCATGTTGTAGGTGTGCAGTAAAAAAATATTTTTTAATATTCCAATTGGGGAAAAAGGAGCGTTCATAGAATGAAGTTACCTTTTCATCACCGTTTCTCCGTACCGGTATATTTTTGAAGACTGTTATTTTGCACGTAGGTTCGTTTTATATTGTAGAAGTACAATAAGAAAGGATTCTTGAATATTATAACTGGGGCATCAGCCGCCGTAGAAAAAGTGTTGTCATGAAACAAAATCACTTTTTCATCATGTTTGTATTTTTACTGACAAAAAAGCTGTGAACGTTGTTTATAAAGACATTCGGTATTAGGTATTATTCATAGGGTTGTCAACTTCTGAAGATAACACATCCATCACCCCTGAAAATGTACCTTAGGTGGCTTATTGAACCATATTTTTATGTAGCGTAACATTGTTGAGGGTTATGTTGTACCTTTTCTTCAATAAACTTGAGTATTCTCTACTTATGATGATTATTTTTATATAAATCCTTACATCTGAGTTAACCCTTAACTCGCTAGACATTTGGGCTGCGACAATATCTAGTATTAGCAATGCAAGCGTGTGGAGCAAGGGCGGGTCGCTAGTATTTCGTGTATTAATTTTAAAACTTAACGGTTTTTTAAAATATATTTCGAAATTTGAGAATGAAAAAACCAATTCATTACAATGAAATTCATTATTTCGAAAAAAATAAATGAGAATCGGAAAATGTAAAGAAATGTGACTACTTTTTGCGTAAAAATCCGGAGTGTAAATGGGATCAGCCACTCTTCAGCATCTGGTGCTAGAAATCTAATATTTGAATTTCATGACACAATCAATAGTTCAGAATTTGGTTTTATTTTTTTTTTCAATTTCAAATATTCAATAAAAATCTATGTACGTGGGTCAAACTTCGCCCCTTCCTACTTCAAGCAACTTCTTGAAGGGCCAATAAATTAATTTGAACAGGAAGTACCTCTTTTCTATAGATATTGATAAGAGTGGTTTCAATCCCGAAAGTTTTTCGATTGTTACCTGAGTAGAAATCTCCACTCGTTGGCCTAATTATCACAATCGAATCAATGCCAAAGATATACAAAAGTTAATTGGAGCAATTCATGCGAGCAGATGCAAGGCGAATAATAACTGGATTTAACAGATTCAATCGATAACAATTGAATGGGGAACCACACATTTTTAGCCTATAAAGTATTTTTAGTAAAGTAGTGATTAGCCATAGCAACTTATAGCACGGAGCATATGTACTTCATGTTAATACTTATACAAAAATTAGGACTGTCATTGTTGTGCTACATTGTGCACTGTGTGGTTTATTTTCACACGAATCATTTGATGTTTAGAACATTTTGTCGCAATGAATAACACAAGGGAACAAAATTCAATCGATTTTGTGTTACGTGGAATTTCATGGCTGTTGTTTACTATTTCGAGGTCGCTGACTTCAAATCTACCCTCCCTTTTTTCCAAAACCTCTAGTTTATGAGATACTAGTTTCTTCGATTAGTAGTAAGTTGTCAGTGTCAGTGTGAGTTTGCTTCGAATGATTTCCGCCTTATTAGAAAACTTCAAAGCTCGCAAGGTGTATGTGAGGCGTCACGTCTGTAGAGATGTAATTATTACTTTTTCGGTTCTTAATGTTGAATTAAACTTTTAGACATTTATTATGGGCAACCGAGATGTTCACGGCCCCACAAAACGGGTGAAATATGAGGAGACTTTGCAGAAATGGTTGGAAGAGAAAGGAGACCATACAGATAGATGAAGAATCTGAAGAGGAATATATACTAACTAAACATGTCAGTGAATTAGATATTGAAGCTGAAGACGAGAAGGATGAGACATCATGAGAAGAGAAAGATTTAAATTCGCAAAGCAGAGAAAACAAATCGAGAAACATTCATGGAAAAAACCGCTTCAAATGGTACGTGGATACAGCCGTCAAGAAAAATACAAGAACTTCACAACATATCATTATTTTCAAATGTCCAACCCTCAAGAATACTGTGAAAACAACTAGTCATGCTGAAGATTCTTGGAGTATGCTGTTCAGCAATGACATTCTAGAGGCAATTTTGCATTGGACCAATACAAGTGTCGCCAAGCTGAGAAAGCGTTTCAAAAACTAAACCGTGATTCAGACCATATCGAATTGCGAGCATTCATAGGACCTCTTTTATTCACGTCAATACATAAATCAAATCCTGAGGATATAAAATCCATATTTGCTACAGATGGTTCTGGAAGAGACATTTATAGATGCATTACAAATTCCAATAAATTCACAATTATCCTTCTCTGTTTACGATTTGATGATCCGGAATCTCGAGCGGAAAAAAAATCCTGTCGCACCTATCTCTCAGGACGCTGCAAATTCAAAATATACATGCCGAAGAAACCATGCAAGTATGGTCTAAAGGTAATGGCACTTACTGATGCAAGGAGCTTTAGGATACCTCTTGAATGCGTACATCTACTGTGGCAAAGATAGTGATGGTTTCACTATATCGGAAGAATACAGATATCATTCCAAACCTACCCAGGCAGTAATGCGTCTTACAAAACCAATCTTTGAAACAAACAGAAATATACCAAAAAAAAAATAATCAATACAGTTCATTCTATGATTTTCACTATAAGGGTTTTATATAAACCGCGACATAAACAGTTTTTGCTTGAAAAAACTATTGTATAGCGAGACACGTATCGCGGTTTTTGTAACACCCTTATAGTGAAAATCATACAATGAACTCTATTGATTAGTTTTTCAATGTGAATTTTCATCAAGTATCGGCCAGTTCTATTCAATTAGAAATATCACAGCTGTTAATTGGTTTTACTCAATTGAGCTTGTGAATACACTAAATAGTGAAAAGTTAACATATGTAGAAACACTGAAAAAAAAATAAAAAAAGATTCCTCCAAAGTTTTTGCCCAATAAGTCCCGAAAAGTTGACTCTTTATATGCCTTTACAAAAGATATAACATGATAGAGCTTTGAATGCTGATACTGACAAGCCGAAAATAATAGCACATGTTAGGAGCAACCGCCCCTTTATATCGATAGTCCAGTTATGCGTAATGGGGAAGCAGCTGTTTATCGGGAGATATTCATTATTGAGTAGACTAGAGTAGGATACGTTTATTGTGGGGAAAGTTAATTTGGGGAATATATTAGTTGTTCAGAGTGAAGTGTTTTAATGTATTAGTGATACCTAACATCAAAAGTGGTTGTATCTCACGTCAGCAACATGAAAAAGAAGACATTCTCCTAGCAGTTCTTCGAGTTCATCAAGTTCTTCGAGTTCTATAAGTTCATCTAGTTTATCAAAAGCTGACAAAAGACAACGGAAACGTAAGATGAAAAGAACCAAGCATAATTCTAGCAGAGTAGGGATGAGTCGTTTTCTAATTCCTTTGTCTAGTGACACAGTTGTCAGTGCATCGAATGGTATACCAGAATTTAACCCGTTAATAGACAATGTAAACAGTTGGATTGATAATATTGATCAGCATGCCAAGCATTAAGTAAATTACGAGGCACTGCTGAATTAATGCTTGGTATAAATTCGAGAAATCAGGCTGACCGTTACATTGATGATGACAGTGTGTCCCTAGATGTCACTGAATTGCGAAAGCAAGCAGGAAGGATATTGAAAAGAAATGAAAAGAAACAAAAAGAAGTATTTGATAGAAAAAGAAGACCAGCTCACACTCTTGAAATCGGAGACTTGGTCTTAGTTAGAATTTCAAGTTTATCTGCTAATAATAACCAAAGCAAGAAGTTGTTGGAAAAGTATAAAGGTCCTTTAAGAATTGTCAAAGTTCTTCCTCATGATCGTTACGAAGTGAAAGAGGATATCCATGCAACCAGGACCAGCAAAGGAGCTCCCTATATAGGAGTATATGGTGAAGAAGACATCAAGTGTCCATAAACGGCTTTAGGTATCAAGGCCTATATTTGAATATAATACTGTAGGTATCAAGACCTATAGTAGACGGCTTTAGTTATCAAGGCCTATAGCTGAATAGATTACTTAGGTATCAAGGCCTATAGTAGACGGCTTTAGGTATCAAAGACTGTAGCTGAATATATTACTTTAGGTATCAAGACCTATAGTAGACGGCATTAGATATCAAGGCCTACAGCTGAATAGATTACTTTAGGAATCAAGGGCTATAGTAGGTGGCTTTAGGTATCAAGGCCTATAGCTGAATAGAATACTTTAGGTATCAAGGCCTTCAGTAGACGGCTTTAGGTATCAAGACCTATGGCTGAATAGATGACTGTAGGTATCAAGGCTTACAGCTGAATAGATTACTTTAGTTATGAAGGCCTATAGTAGACGGCTTTAGGTATCAAGGCCTATGGCTGAATAGATCAATTTGGTATCAAGACCTGTAGTAGACGGCTTTAGGTATCAATGCCTATAGCTGAATAGATCACTTTAGGTATCAAGGCCTATAGTAGACCGGTTTAGGTATCAAGGCCCATGACTGAATAGATTACTTTAGGTATCAAGACCTGCAGAAGACGGCTTCAGCCTATGGCTGAATAGTTTACCTTAGGTATCAAGGCCTATAGTAGACGGCTTTAGGTATCAAGGCCTATAGCTGGATAAATTGAAGCCATTTCCAATACAAAGGCCTGTTGTTGGATATATTGACGCAGATATAATCCAAATGTCGAAACTTGGATTGATCAATATGTTTTTCTACTTACAAAAAATATTAATTTGTTTTTTCATTTTAGATTTTTTCAATTGTTCGAAAGCGAACAAAAATTAGGATGGCCGTGTTACGAGCAACCGCCCCATATATCGATAGTCCAGTTATGCGTAATGGGGATGATTCATGGAAGCAGCTGTTTATCGGGAGATATTTATTATTGAGTAGACTAGAGTAGGATACGTTTTTTTGTAACGAAACTTTATTTGGGGAATATATTAGTTGTTCAGAGTGAAGTGTTTTAATGTATTAGTGATACCTAACACAAATTATAATTTGAACAAAGGGGGTGTGTATGCAATTGATGAAAAATGTACTATGTATTGCTGTAGTAGAAGGACACGACGTTGCCAATGGCAATATTTTACAGGCTATTAGATATTGCATCAGTGAACTCCTTTATACTGCATAAGTCCTTTCGGGATAATGCTACAACGACAAGATATCAGTACATGAAAAAACTAGCAATGCAATTAGTTAGTTAAAAAAATTATTTGAAAATCCAT
>WOGJ01140181.1:0-15841 GCA_015342185.1 Leptinotarsa juncta | reverse complement strand
AAATCCATACCTGTGACATCTAAAAAACATTGGAAAAATGTGGATATGACGTAACTTCGGACACTCTACCATTTGCAAGATATAATGCTGATGTTATAGCCCAGGCAAAACAGTGTTGACCCTCATTACGAACAGCTTTCCTCCATTCAATGCATTCGGGCTCCTTCACATATGCACGTCCTCCCAGTGGACTGTGTTTATTGATGTTGACCTCGTGAAATATTTTTTACACTAGTCCAATCTGAATTACAAAAAAAAATATTACTATTCAATCTCGTTGAAATTCACAAAAATTAAATACCTGAGTTACGTTCCTGGAATTCAGTCGTATGAGCCACAATACATCGCGGAATCCATCAAAAACATCATTCAAATCAGAAGATTTGTTCACTGTTTTATTTTGGAAATCAAATGACTTCGTGTCCCTCGAATCTTGAGTCTGAAGAATATAATTCCCAAAATCTACCATATTCACCTTGATGCTTTTATGGATCCTGATGGCCGATTCCAGTAATTCAATGACCTTCTGCATAATTTCATTAAAAAATGACATTTAGTGAGTGGATACAATCGAACTCTCCACCCTCTACGTAGCAATGCGGCAATTGAATGCATTCGTTATAATTTGAACACCTTCAGACAATTAAACACATGCATTATTTTTATGACTCATGGTTCTTCGGTGAGAGTTCACTTGGGTCATAGGAGTTGTCACATTACAACAATTGCATATATACATAGGTGTGGCATTACCCACTATCATACGTTTCACTGAAGGCCCTCCGTGGCATCTCTGGCAACTCCTCCTTGGCAACTCTGGAGCTGATGCTGACGAAGATTATCACTACAAGAGAAAGATTTACCACAGGAATACATTTTTTATGATTCGTTCTCACTAACTCACTTGATGTAAACTGACATAACCAACACTCGTCCGCTTCTTAAATACAGTCTGATCGGGTCAACTCCAACCCCACCTCTCAGATACATGCGCCAACCCAACCTCTCAGCTAGATGCGCTAATAGATATCGATACGAACAGACAGTGGTCGTTACGCCATCATAGAGGACGGACGCTACACAGTCCTCGCTGCCTGAGCGTCACCATCGACAGCGAGGGTAGAGCGATGGGTTACGTTACATCCATCGCCGCATCGAGAGAGGTAAAGACACAACGATGAATACGCATTACTCAGCCACACGCCGTGGAGTGCAAATCTCGCTCACCTACCGTTGAACGGTTGCTGCTGTGACGTCACACCACTAAATTGGTGAGCTTACACTAATGGAATATTCAATACTTGGAAGATCGTTGAAGTATGCAGACGTATGTTTGTACACAGACACGCACATGATAAACTTTGTACCCTGAATTCACACACACACACACACACGCGCGCGCGCGCACGCACAAAACCGCATACGAAAAAACCTGAATGATCCATGCACCAGACACTTCAAGGTCACATCGCCTTGATTTTACTAAACAAAAAAAAAGCAATTAATACGTTATAGTGGTGGGGATGCCCAGAAACGGCTGTAATCTGCTACTAACATATTTTCCAATTGAGGTTTCATTAAAAAAAAACGAACTGTTGAAAAGATCAAATTTTTAGCATTATTAAATAAATATGTTTTTTCGTTAACCAGCATAACCACAATAATTGCTGAACAGCTCGTTATTTACCCATACAATTAATTATTTTAACATTTGTATGTGAATTTGTCATTTCGGACAATCGGCTGTGTTTTATCTGTAGTTAGCCTAATGTTTTCATATAATAAACTCGAACTGAATTTTAACTAAAGAATAACGACTGTGACGTATTAAATCAATTTCGAGTTGTTGGTAAAAATAGATACGGAAGAAATTCATTTCCATGATGTTAATTATTCATTATTTGTGTTCTTTCTGGGATTAATCGTGGTAAGTTGCTTCTGATAAGGATGACAGAGTTATCAATTATCTGTAGATGTATTTATTGTCTGACTTCAAGAGAAAGGTCGTTTATGTCAAAGTGACCTAATGTATACATTGTGTTGTCATAGATATTTCCACAGTTTTAGTTGCTATACCACTATTAGCACAACTTTGGTACAATTACGTGATAATGGGAGAATTACAAGTAATATTTCTGAAGATATGCAATTTTTTTGCAATTGTGCCCTGGTACAATATTCAGAAAGAAATGTTCATTAAACCAATCGTTTACAAATATTACAGTTTCGGAATGATGTTGTTCATGATTCTTACTTGTAGTATTTATGAAATAATGCTTCCTTTCTTTCCAATTTCCTTATTTTTTATGATAGCGCTTGGAACAGAAGTATTTTGCGACTTTTTTTTGGCAGCGATTCTGGTTTACCATTCTCTGAAAAAGGTGGAAGATTGGAAATGTTTATTGGTCACAAGGCGCTATATGAATACGAGTATATCCTTGAAGTATTATGTGGATAGCCCTTCGAATTGGTTTTTCTGGATTTTCTATATCTTATCGTTTGGTTTCGTAGTATACCAGTGCACTGGGGTGTATCTCGATATCAGATACTTTCCTATTCTTTTGCTTATGATACCACGATTGATGTATAATTACGGGTATATGATGTCTGTGATGATTTCTTCCAGCATAGCTTATAGTCTCAAATCCACAAACAACATACTTATGAACATGGTAACTACTAGGGAACCTTCCTCAAATGAACAAAAATTTGTAGATGATCTAAAGGAAATGATGATTCTGTATCAAGCTATCCGAAAAAAAGTGAACAGTTTTAACGACGTATTCGGAATTTTTTTTCTGGTTTCGATGGGTCATCAGTTGCCGACAATTTTGTCTGCAGTGAAGCATTTATCTCATATTCTATATAATGAATTTGATGCATCAGGACTAGCTTATACAATACAGACTATCGTCATTCAGAATGTGAGTATATTACTTATTATATTTGAATGGCATTTTGCGTTGCATGAAAGATTCGCAGATTATCTGAAAATATTGAGATAGTTATTAATGTTACAAGGCCGATATGTAGCAAATATGTAGCGATATGTAGCAAATAACAGATGAGGTTGAATATTGTAACAACCGAATCAGTTATTGCGTATCGGCCGTGTGTCGTTTAAGACATTTCGTAATAATAATAATAATAATAATATTTATTTACAAAAGAACAATTTTTAATAAACTGATGGATGTAGCCGTTATTACGTGGTAGGAAATCATAATGAAAAGAGAAATAAAAATTTCTATGTTTTTCGTCACTTTTCGTAGTAACGTTACTGCAGTTTCGTCCTATACGGACATTTTCAAATTTATACAATAAACTCAAGGCGAACAATTTTTACATAATTCTAGAATATGGAAAGTATTACATTGTAAAAATATATTTCAGAAATATATTTTCTCATATAGGCTCCATGGGTTTACTTAATCATACATGTACACAACAATGAATAATGAATACTACCTAAAAAGACACACACTGCTCATATTCCAGTATAATTTTTCCATTTTTTTAAAAGTAGAAATATTTCTAATAATAACAGACACTCAAAGAAAAGAAAAAACGAATAACTATAGTAATGGTTTCTCAATTTCCAATCTACCTGGAAAAAATTCATTGTAAAAAATGGGATGAATCATTTAAGAGTATCAATCAGTTCACGGAAAATATGTCTATTTTCTGAAAGTATCCATTTTTTGAGTTCCCTCTTCAAACTGCATTTGTTATGGATCGCTTTAAGATAATTTGGCTTTATGTTGTAGGTACAATTTTGGTCCTAAATATGTAAAACATTTCCGACCTACTGCTTTATTTGCCCTGGGTATGGCAAGATCGGCTGATATTAAGCCCCTTGTATTGAATGGATGACTTAATTTACTTGTATACTGTTTACGCTGAAGGATAAAAAATATTGCCGTTTTTGAAAACAATGTCTGATGTCAAGAATTTGTAACTCGATATATACTGAATCAGAAGAAAAACGAAATGATTTGCCATGTATTATTTTGAAGATTCGTTTTCGCACATATCCAAGAGTTTTCTTTTTATGCGAACTTTTTCTTTTTTATGCGAACGACTTGATACAATACCTAAATAGTCTTTCAAAGGTACATATAGTTGCATATGCAGTCGATACAAATGTTCTGGTCACTGATTGTAATACATTGGCACTTGCAGAAACAACAGAATCCATATATGAGAAAATAATGGAATGGGCTGATGAAAATCATTTAGCACTAAATATCAGCAAAACAGCATTAGTCAAATTTTCATTGAGTAACACCACAGAAACTCTTAAAATATATGAAGATAGCCAACTAGAGGTGACATCCAAACCAGAAACAAAAATGCTAGGGCTAACTCTGGATCATAAGCACAATTGGGGTCCTCATATAGATTCACTATGTGATAAACTACAAAAGAACTGTTATGCACTGAGGTTTATGTCTAATCATTGTGGAAGAGAGGTTCTCATAAATATGTATTATGCAATTATTGGCTGTCACTTGCGCTATGGGATCTTGAATTGGGGTATGAATAAAGAGAAATTTTGCGCAAACCAGCAGGACCACCCATACGCAACTAGAGCCAGGGGGTTGTTGATAGCGAACCCTCACTGTTAATTTGATGAAATCACAAAACCGTGAATAGTGGACTGTAAACACTTTATTATCAACATAAACTATAATTGCCTAATCAGGCTAACGAATTAAAAATGTGCAAAATAGAGGAATGGCGTCTAACAGTCAGTTTTTAAGTATCTGCCACTTGTTGTCACTTTCTTCGGTTCGTGCATTCCCGGTCTCGTCGTCTTCTCGGAATCGCGCGCACCCCTGTGTCACAGTCAAGAGGAAACAAATGTTTTCGCCGGCACATAGGCGCACTTATAGTTCATTAAGTCGGGTCTTTAACAGTATGATAATTATGAAAAATGGAATATGATAGTCTGTTTTATACAAATCAAGGAAAATGCAGAAGTAGCAAGCACTTTGTATGACGAGAGGTATGCAGAGAGAAGACAACATTTTAGAGACATTTTCGCAAGATTGCGACACAACCAATTGATGGTGGTTAATGGTGGTGCTGGAAAAAAAGGCCAAAATCATATCAATCAAATTGGTATAAGCAGTTGGAAGAGAAAGTCGTTTTAGAAGCTGTTGAAAAAGATTCCAAAATGTCAACGCGAAACTTGGAAATATCAACAGGACTACCGATACCTTACGTTCGGAGGATTTTGAAAGAACACAAATTCATGCCATACAGAACCAAAAGAGTTTATCGACTCAGATCAGGAGATACGAGTGGTTCCTGAAAAGTTGTAACCAAGTGCCTGATTTTTCGTTGAACTGTATGTAGGCAACCAAAACTCATGTGAGTAGAGCGGGCTTTTTCAACCGCTACATTTCTTATATTTGGGCACAACAAAATCTCCATTCTATTATGAAGCAGAGGAGTAAGGGATGACTTGGATTTAATGTGTGGGCCAGTATTATCAAAGTTAGATTTATCGGCTCTTTCGTCTATAATGACACTCTCACATCTCAGAGGTATTTATAAATTTCGATGCAAAATATTGAACACTTTGCTGATGAATTGCCACTACTGGAACACAGAAAATATATTTGCAACAAGACGGGGCTTCGTCGTGTTGCAAATTTTGGCTTCAAATTTTGGTAATGATTGCATAGACAACCAAGGAGTCAACTGTTGGCCGGCCAGGTCACCAGACTTATCCTTCATGGACTTTCATTTCCGGAGATCGTTGGGAAATTTCATATTTGAACTGCCGACTAATTCTAGATACGAATTGGAAGCGGCAGAGATACGAAGTTTTGCTTTTCTCACTTCTATTGAATTGAATAATTCGGCAAGAAACGTTCACAAAAGATGTCGTCTGTGTGTAAAAGTAGCTGGTAGACATTTCGAATACCTCCTCTGATTGCTCTTTACCATTATTATTATTATTATTGTAGAATTTTCATTTATTAGTAGTGAATATAGTATAAATTGTTGTCATCTTTATTGAAACTATGCGTTATTATTGCTGTGAACAATTCCTTTCTGTTTCATCGCCGCATCATCCAAATTCTACTTGATCAAAGTCTGCGTTTCAAAATCTTCATGAAAAACATAATAGAAAGAAATTTCAAACTCTACTGAAATTTGCAGAAATATAGAGGCTGTCTCACTTAAAAAAAAAATTTTTGCATCAATAACTATTGATATCTCATTTGAAAAAATAAGTTATCCACACCATTAATTTCACGTATAAAGTGATTTGGAAATGTTTCAATAGAAACGAGACATTTCCGACAGGAAAAAAGTTACAGTGACTTTACGAAAATGTCCATTTTGAATAATATGTTGTACTCACAAAAAATGGTAGATATCGATTGGCGGTTTTCATCATCAAGTTTTACATACAACCTCTAGACACAGCCATCAGTTCTCATCTATCTGATCTGAAAACATGAGTTTCCCTTTGAAAGTGTCGAATTTGGCCCACTCCGTATATTTATTTGAATAAACTTTGTATTTTTTCAACACTCTATCTCAAGTGCACCAGAATTATTAGTTGAAAATGTTTACAAAGTGTTATCAATAATTTATCAACAAATGATTTGTGATCTTTTTAAGTATAATAGTCTGATGAAATTTCAAGAATGTGAGTCCGTTTTGACTTTATTCAACTATTCAACTATGTATCGATTATTCTTTTTTTCTGTTCAGACTTCTCACATTTTACATCCTCAAATTCATACTTTGAAATCATCTGATACGATATGGGATGAGCTCAAGTGATCATAATTCTCCCCTAGATTGTAGGATCTGTTTAAAATATGTTTTTCGGTCAACCAGCTATCGCTTCCTACGAACGACAACTCTCAAAAGTCGAAACTTGTGGGAGCTGAGGACAAACGAGGTCTTACCTTTCGAAGTGTGATTCCTAACACGGGTTGAAAGATAGGAAATAAAAATCGATCGCTTGGTCTTCCGGTTCGAACCACCGGTTCACACAGCGGTAGATTGAGTGAGTAAAGCAAACCACCCAGCTCAATCGACCGGATAACATCCGGATAGTGGATAAAACTTCAGGCCTTACTTCAGAAAGTAAAATTGTCAATGAAGATACTGATGTCTCAGCAAAATTCGTGAATGTTCACAAACATTTTTGAATTGTCTAGTAATAAATTCTTCGGTTGAAATCCTTGGGTTCAATGGGTTGAAAAATATTAAAACACCTGTTTCATGAACAGTATAATTCAATGTTTATCAAACAGGAGATGGTTACCGGTTAGGAATACTAGTATTCCTAGTATGGATGGTGCTTTAATGAAAGCGCTCGCAAAAGTTATCAAGAAATTGTGATCAGTGGATTCATCCGATAGAGTAGTAAATACAGTATCCTTGAAAAATCTGTTTCAATGTTCTGCCTCTCGATGTATGGGTCATGCCCATCAAAACGTCCACGAAAATCGTGTCTGAGATATATGATGATGTATAACTCTAAAATTATTGATAATTCCGTTGGTCAGTTGAAATTCACGATGAAGTGCACACAGTAACCTTCGATCCTTCCTGGGATTTGTCCCTTCCTATACCACAAAGAACTGGCCACTTAAGTTTGTCGCAATGCTTGTATTCCTACACAAGAAAACAAACTTTGGATGGGGATGAAAAATCGACGTGTTCGTGGTGTAAGGAAAGGAGAAAATGCACAAAATCTTTTTCAATCCATAAGTTTTCCCGTATTTCAGTAATTTACTAAAGTAATTTACTAAAATGTATTCTCCCCAACGGAAAGATTTAGAGACAAATTGAATGTTGCCGTCGAATTTTTTCTAATAGGTGTATGTATGAGCAAATTTGCAATAGACAATGTGGCTACGTGTAGTCATTATCTACATTCACTTTCGAATCACACGACAAACCTATACTGACATATGATATGAATACAACGATTCAAACATATCACCACCGTCATCAAAATCGCTTGTGAGTGGACAAGTATACGTCCTTTTCTATGAAGAGAAAAAAACAAAGTCGTATCTTTGAGATAACTGAGAGGATGTTTCTTCATGCTCCTGTACCAATAGATTTGATATTCACATTCAAATATGTTTTAAATACTTGTTGTTCAATTCAAATTGTTAACGGATTCACTCGATATCAACAGTTCAATATTAGTTTTAAAAACAACAGGTACACAAGTACACTATCCTGTGTATTGATATGTATCAAGGGTCTCCGAGTGACTCGACGGTTGTTGAAATATACGAATTGATATGAAATGAACTGTTCAAATGTTTAATTTCCAAAATTTAACTGACAATCACATTATAAACTTATTAGACAAAATCCAGACTTATAAAAATAAAAACATTTCTTAGTAACTGAAACATATATCATGATGATTCCAAATATTATACATCAAACCATCATACATGAAAAACTGTCTCCTGTTTACTATTGTTTTGATCAGTTCATTGTCAATCTCAGAGGAACAATACCTCTTCATTTGTAGTGATACCTATATTCATATCATTTTTTTACGTTACATAGGTATTCGTTCTGAGAATGATATTTAAGATAATTTTGTGTTTCTATCTCATATTCGTACTTCTCCATTCAAGATCTTCTACAGGCAATAATTCTATATTTTCTTGTCTTGATGGTTTCTTATGGTGGCTGGCTCTCTCTCTTTCTCTTCTAATCTTTCTTGACCTTCTCAAATTTATATCCACTCGTACTGCCTATACCTTGAGAGAAAATATTTGATTTTAAAAATAGTGAAGAGGTCAACAAAACATTAGGGAAACTGCTGTGTAAATTGATAGATATAGCCGTTACTGCGTGGTAGGAAATCGTAATGAAAAAAAGGGAGTTGAAAATTTCTAAGTTTTTTACTACTTTTCTTTGGAACTAACGTTAATGCAGTTTCGTCCTATAAAGACAGTTTCAAACTTATAAATTAATATTAATGTATAAGTAACTTATACAATAATGTATATGTATTAGTTTGAAAATGCAGTAGCGTTTAGTTACAAATGAAACTGGTAAAAAACATAGAAAGTTTCAATTATCTTTTCTTCAAACTGCTGTGTTGTTATTCAATTATTAAATAAAATAAATTTTATCGATGGAAAATGAATTGACAAATATTTCAATGGCAGTAATTTATCAGAAGTTCTTTTGATTAAAAACTTGATCCAAAATTATTTCGGAAACACTCATTCCCAAATTCAAATTAGCAGTATTCCACTTGTTTTGAAAAGTGCATCACTTGAATTATTCAAAACTCATCAAATATCTGACCTGAAGTATGATCCAATTTTAAGGGTGTGTGTTGAAATGTACCTATCTCAAATATAAAAACATATACTGATTCTTTTGATTTACCTCTCTTGGCGTGTGGTTCTTTGGCATTCATTATTATCTTGTTTCATTCCACTCAGTGGTCACCGTCGTATTCCAATACAAACTCGGACAATTTTGAACCTCCGTATGGGCTATTTCTGTTATATTTCTGATTTTTATTCTCACGCAGTTTTATGACCTTGAACTATAACTTAAATCACAAGAGTAAGGTATGTTCTGAATGGATTTTTTTGTTTTTAGTATGGATATTGCAAGTACGAGTAAGTATAGATATCTGTTTTTGTGAGAAGTTCTCGCGTCATCAAATATAACAATCGAATGATTGCATCTGCGACTAGATTATCAACTCTTTTCGCCTTTCACCAAATGACATTACCATAAATTAAAAACTGTACATCTTCATGTTACTTGATGTTATGTTAATCAGTCCAAATATGCTCTGTTATTCCTGATTTGCTGATTTCCCCTCGCTGTGTGTGTTTCTTGTACTCTGCCAACTCCCGCCAAAGAGTCATCTCCCGCTCCGGTGAAGTGGAAAGAGGAGATATGTGGAAGTATTCGAATGACCCATAAATAGTCATCTCTTGGCGAAGTTAGTCAAGTCATCACCCGAAGAAAATTGTGGATTCTAACAACCGAAACGTCGTGAAGTAACTTGGTATGGAATCTCTGAATTTTTAATTTTTTGTTAATTTGTTTTATTATTTACTAGTTTTTCATTTCACTGTAATTTCATTTCCGAGTTTTCTCTTTATACAATTCTTACTTTCAGCTTTCCTTCTTGATTTGTATTGGTTTATTTACGGACTTCAAAGCAAACTAATAAAATGTATCTATTCATTTCCTGAACTCAGGCAAATACTCATCAATGAAACCGTTAGATTACAATGATATCTGAAAAATAAGGTAGTCATTCATTTTTTTTTGTCTGCAGGTAATCAAGCTCAAATTATATAAAATGTTAGAGAAGAGGGACCTTGTCTCTGCTCGGTGTTTTAGAGAGGAAACAGAACGCAAACTATTACATGCACGTGTTACTTACAGATGCCCCATGTTAGCTAGCAATCGATCTAATGACGCTTTGAAGTTTCGAAACTTCATCAATTAGCGTTTATAATTCATGTTCCAAAATGGAGGAGCCGAAATCAAAGGAGAGGGGAATCTGAATTTTAACATACCTGAGTGAATTTTCTGGGTGAATGTTTTGAGGAGAGTTTTTCTTGTTACTTACCCTATCTCATTTGAAATATCGTTTGAAAAGAAGTGGCTGTATAGAATCATCATAAATATGGAAATATTTGTAATAATTTTCATTCCTACATGACATGAAATGAAGACGGCTACGTAGGAAAACAGTGTTGTTGATATAGAAGCAATGAATTTCTTCAATTTTGGAATGTCACTTGTCGTATATCTCATAATAATTACCGGAGGAGGTGATTCAAGAGGTTATTTTTGAGTAGCCCAATAACGAAAAACTTAGTTAATGCAACAACATTCATTACAAAAAATCCAAGGACATTTTCAATTATATTTTGCAAGTAGGTTTTTAGGTCCAAAGTAAGTGTGTTCATTTGATCCTTCGCTGCAACTCGAAAGAATTTATTATTACTCACACCTAATGGAAATCGGCCGATTAAGTCCTGCTTCCTGATGAAGCTGATGAGGTTATTCGACGAATGATTTTTCAGGTCAGATAGAAATTTGGTAAATTCCTAACACCTGATTCTGTTCACGGCGTTATAGGTACAGAGTATGCGCTCTAGTGTTTCATCGTCTTCCTAATAGAAATAGCATAAACTGTCTTCTGAGAGTCCAAGTCTCTGCATATGATAATTCAGATGACAGTAAGCTTAAAGTAGATCTATAAGCTAGACAACTTACTTATTCAACAGGCCCACTTATAACTTACTTCAACGGAATTAATAACAACTTGACATGGCCCAATCTTGTTAGATTGTTTCAAATGTCTAGAATCATTTTTGTAGTCTCAATTTGGCAATAAATGGAGCGATGCCAGTGATGAGTTTCGTTCCGAAGGAAGCAGTTAAAACCCTCTCTCGTGTAAAAAACTCATCAGCTTGATCATCTTTCAGGCCAGTGTAGCTAAAAATTCTAATAAAACATATTTGTTGAGTCTGATGAACATTGTAGTAACTGCCTATCACTTCACTATCCAGGGTAGCATCATTGAGCCGCGTTTCCGTAAGAAATATTATATCGTCATCACAGGAAATGGTACTGGAGTATGAATTTTATAGCTTCGATATCAAACTTCGTTCATTCTGATAGTATATAGAAAGCTCAGCGAAGAGGAGGTTTGACAGGGATCAAAACCACTGTAGTTGGGAAACTTCGATATCATTTCGAATGCTGATCGCCTTCAAAGTATAGTCTGTTCTCGCGAATATGTTTCCCTTTCCCACCCAAACATATTTGAAATGTTTAAACTTTGCTACTTATTTGGTGCTTTTTACCAAACGTTTGATCTGGCTGGTGAGGTGTTTGTTAATAAAACAAATTTCAGGTACGTTCTTGATAGCAAGCCCAGTAGTATTGCAGGTATGAACCGGATATAATAATGTCAGGTCAGACAATTCCGCTTCCTGCTTCGATAAGTTTGTTGGGAGTTAAAATATCTTGGCACAATCATGTCGCTGAAACACTGTGTTGAAACAGAAAACTCTACACACCTCAGCAACTTTCAATGCTTCATGAAGCTCAGATCAGACCTTCTTTGGAGTATTGTTGTCATGTATGAAGCTCGCTCTGCCTCCAAACATACCCTGAAGTCGCTAAATTCCATCCAGAAGAGAGCCATCTGCCTGATTAGAGACGCAAACATCACGTGCAACCTTGATGGCCCGAAATATCGAACAGAGGTTGGAGATTTGTCTATCTTCTATAAATACTTTGACGGGAAGTGTTCAAGTTTAAGAATTCTTTCATCTAGAGAACTGCGTTTATGTGGAATAAACATTCAGAGAACATTTTTCCAAATGGATTTATTCTCCAGAGATTCAAATCCAATGTGAATCGCTACTTTCGCACAGGCATCGCTCTGAGAGCGCCTTGAGAATTTTCCTGTAGTGCTTGTGTTTCGTTTTTAGAAAAACGCCTTGTATTTTTCAATGCTGCTAGCATTGTTGACATTTTAACTACAATTGAGTTAAACTTATCTGAGGAGGGATGGGCTGAAACTCGATGAAATGTACTTATATCAATAATCAGAAATTGTATATGTAGTCCAATATTTTTTGAGGGTACTTATGAATTCTCGTTTGCTTTATATGGAACACTCTGATTTTTATATTACTTTCATGAGCCTGCTGCTTCAAAAATTCAATTTCAACTGATAGTTGAGATACTTGTGATCTCAGATTAACAGTTTCTTGATACATGTTCTTCAAAGATGTTATTTTTCCATTCGTTTTATTCAGAGCGGCTTCAAGAGAATTAGAAATTGACAAAGTCCAATACTTTCTCGTATTCTCTACTCAAAGATCTAACGTTCTCTTGGATATCTTTTAATATCAAAGTCAACGACTCTGAATTCATTTCAGCGCCGATAACGATGGATGAATCGGTTTTTGTGACTCGTTACGTTGGACATACCTTCTATTCCCCAGACATAGTGAGTTTAATCAAATGCTGTTTATTGATTTCTACACATTTCCCATCGTGGAACTAACGGCATGTTCCTCTACATTACAAACCAAGAGATTCGCCCGAAGTACATAATTCACATGAAGGCATCTCCGAGTAAAAAACTGTACTTTTTTACGATGTGAAAGCCGGAATCCCAACAAAACCATAGCAAAAATGTCCACTAATGGCAAAAAAGGTGACCGCTATTGAGAAAGATGTACTGCACCTTCATCAAAATGGCTGCAAATTTTGTTTTTGAAAGTACTTTGGTGAATGTTTGTTGCACAGACGTGAAGAAGTGAAATTTTCTACAAATTGAAATGACTTTATATCACTTTTTTGGCAAAAATTATGCGAAGAGACCTCATATTTTTCCCATTCAGTGCAGAGAAAATCCTAAATTGATAATACAGTCAAGCTGGGTCTCCAATAATATACAGGCAGTATAACAAGAGATGCAAAGACAAACCTAATAATTGAGGAGAGAAATAACTGCTGCTGTTTCAAAATTTCATCAATCTAAGGGTGCAGAAAGACATAAAATAAAATTAGTTTCTGCAGAAAACTTCATTACTTCATACATGATGCGCTGTATATAATGACTATCATAAAATGAAATTTATGAATTTCATAAACTACACCCCACTATTTGATCTCCACAAATTTAAAATATATCACGACATGTTTTAACAGTCTGTTGAAGAAGTTACTGTGTTAGCGAAACATGTCGAAATATATATTTCAAATTAATTTTGTGGAGATCAAATCATGAGGTGAAGTTTATGAAATTACTATAAAACTTTATCAAGTAACGGCCGAATGAGTCAGAAAAAAAAATGAAATTTCCATGTATATTGTACAAGAAATGATATTAAAATAGATAACATCAACGGAAATAATAAAGCAAGCCCTTTTCCATATGGCAATTAAGAAAAATAAAACAATCATACTAATTGCCACTGGTCAGAATCTCAGACTCAAAATATTCATTCATTAACACTTTCACAATCAGTATCTCATGAATTTTGCCACTTTCATGTTCTTGATCTGAAAGACACGATAGCTCAACGTTATACACGAAACTACAAATTCTTTGACTGTTTATTAGTGGTCAGAATCTCAGACTGAAAATGTTCATTCAATAACACTTTCACGTTCAGTAGCTCATGAATTTCGCCACATCTGTTCTTCATCTAAATGACACGCTAGATCAACGTTGAACACGAAACTGAAAGCTCATTACTTCGACTGTTTATTATTGAGAAAGTGAAGTTAACAAAAACTTCTGCAGGCCTGCATACAACATCATATTGCCTAGTTTTTGGTGAGATTCAGCTTATTATAGGGAATATCGATGATTCATTGTATACTTCAAACTAGTGATTCGATTCTGCAGGATCAACTCCAACTAATGTTTGACGGTATACAGGCTATTTATTGAACTCACTGAAAAAATTCAAGGGACTATTCTAATGATATTTTGTTTCGAAGATACAGAGCAAAAAATAATTTTGACAATAACAATTTATCAGTTAAGATTGCATGTAATGTTTTTCAATCTATAAGAACTTTCAAAAATGACTATCTCCTGCTCGGATGCAAGAATCCAATCTTCTCCCATCGCCTCTCGAACTTTCTCAAAAACACCAGGATCGTTTCTGATTGTGTTACACACTTTGCTAAAGTTGAAAGGTGAGTAGTAGAACTGCGGAGTGGACTTCCTTCTTTCGTTGAAAGAGATATTTTTCTCAGGCCGTTGTGCAAATTATATAGGATGACCTCTCACAATTTCTTTCTGTTTCATAACTTGAAATCTCCGATTGTGATTCCGCAGTTGAATGTTCACGGAATGACTAACATGTGTAGACTGGAGATGGGGTTGGCGGTGCGGCAATTTGGATTGTCGGTTACTTTGATAAGGGCTACTATACAATCGTCTGTTTGTGGATCCCGATGATCGTGGCAAATATGTGAGTCCTAGATTACAGGGCATATCTCATCCAAGTACTGTTGTTGATTTTCTCCAAATAGGAGGAACGGGTGACTTGGGACGATTATGGAGTTATTGATTGAACTGGGAAATAGGCGAAACATTTTTAATGAGTGTTGAAAGGAAATTGGAAAATGTATAGCAAATATAAGTTTGTTTTCTAAAAAGGTAGTCTGTGTACCAAGCAATTAATACTATGAAATATACCTTTCAGCTTAAACGTCCATGTCTTTATTATATAATGAAGGTAGATGTTTCATTATCTTTTCTAACTCTCCAGCTGAGATCACAGTGCTGTGTAATGTAATTAATTTTGAAACTTGAATGCATCTTGTAAATTGTCCAGAAATGTAATTGAATTTTGACTATTTGATATAATCTGATTCAATGTATACTGCATTCCAAAATATTCTACAAAGTTTTGACTGATACTGAATTGAAGAAAGTGTAGCCGATTTTTAATTTCTTCATGATTGGCAGTAAGAATAGTTATTTTAATATTGTAATTGTCTATCAGCTTTTTTGAAGTTGACATCTGCATTGTGATTTCCTTTGGAGTGGAATTTTGGTTACGCTAGAATTTCTGAATAGCATGGTTATATTTAATTCCATCGCCTGAGTTCAGAGTACCAAAATGCCATTTGTAAATTTTTTGCACTAAATTTAACAAACCGCACTTTGAACTCTTCTGAGGTTCAATACTATTAATTTCATTTTCTACTTCTAGAATAAGATACTTGGCCTGTTTCAGTAGATTGGACATATTTATGTGTTTGTGAAAGGTAAATTTTGATATTTCCCACTATATCATCTACTATT
>WOGJ01140180.1:0-17053 GCA_015342185.1 Leptinotarsa juncta | reverse complement strand
GTAAGAGCAATAAGAACATCAGGTTCGAATTCGACACCTCAAAAACCTCCTATTACCAAGTTTCGTTTAATTAAGTTCAGTATTTCAAAAGTTATTTAAAAAAAAACGAAAATAAAAATAAAACTTCAACATCCTGTATCTTGGAAACGAAGTGTTTCCGGACATTTATTTATTTGGAGAATTCATATTAGAATATTGTGAAGAATCACCTCCTGAAGTTTATCAAAGTACCTTCGAGTCACCCTGTATATCATAATATGTAAAATGAGGATATTTTTTGGGTTCATCCTGTCTGTATCCCTAGTTGTGCAATGAATGAATAAAAACATACATTTTTGATTGCTTTGTATATGATTTTAAAGAAACTTTATCCTGACCATCCCGTACACGCTTATAGAGCCGTTCAATTACTCATTAGCCATCACTTACCTATCGAAAATAATGAACAGAAACATCACCGTGCGCTGCTGCCCCCTATCGACAGAAACCCCAAACAAACCGCCGATAGTGGGAGCAATGATTCGCTTTCAGTTTGAGGTCTCTGCTTCCACGAAATCATTCAGTGTTTGCAGCGCAACCGTAGCTGTAGGTTGATTATTGTAGGAGCAACTGATAGTGCTGTGAATTTACGTAGTTGTCAATTGTTCGAATAGTCAGAAAAGAAACTTTTGATTGTTTTGAAACCGGAGAACTGTTTGGGGAGTTTGAGACGGTTTTTTTAAACTTTTTTACCTGGAAAGAACTGTGGAAGTAATGTTTGGGTTACTGGCTGAAAATTTGAAAAAATTTTACTGGTTTCATTGTTGAACGCTCTGTCTAAGTTTCAGTGAAAAATCCCGTAAACAAAATCGTTGCATACAAGTGTCAGTTGGAAATACACATCAGCTGTACGGAATCCGCTGCTCTTTCGCGCAGTCGTAACCCCACTCTGACCGCGTAGAGGGGATAACAGCTGAGAGGTGATACAAATCCAAAACACCAACTTGGACTTGTCAGTTTCTTCACTGCTGTTGTTGAGTTAATGTCAAATATGCTAAGACTAGTCGAGTGCCACAGCACTTGAGAACTTAGTCAGATTTTGGAACAGGACAGAGTGACTGAAGTGCGGTGTTGTGAGCTTTTCCGATAATTTGGATATGGTGCCTCAGAACATGGATGCATCCAGATCCGATGGCCTGCTTTTCGGGTCGCAGCTGGTCGACAAAAATTCATCGACCCCCTACTCTGACGCTACTCAGGTAGGTGTTTGTTTTTCTTCAGTATTTTCCTGTGAAGTGTGAGTGATAATTTGGATGGAGTTTTCCTCGCGGGGCAGTTGCCGGATTTAAGGTGGGAGATTTCAATTTTTATAGAAAGGATTTTCTGCTTAGGAATATTCTTAAAAGAAATCTGGAAATTATTTTTCTGTTTGCTGAATTGAAGCAAAACTATCTGATCACTGAATGTGCAATCCTTGTTGTGACAATATAATTATGTCAAAAACAATGAAAACAGAAATAAAAAATACCACTTCTTAGAGTGAAAATTATTTTTTGGTGATTTTTGATTGGAAATATTTTGACTTGAAACAGAAAATATTTATTGAAAATTTGATTTTTGATAGGTACATAATCTGAAAGGTATCAATCATGGCTGGTAGGTAATATTAATCGAAATAGAGAAAAATAAAGTAACTCTGAAATGTGGGATAAATAAAAAAAAAGAGTTTAGCATATAAGTTGATCAACAAGTTTGAACAGTTTTCAAAAAGTTGCTAGTAGAATTCATGCAAGAGCATTTTAGATAATTATCATTTAGAAAAAATCTTCTTAACTCCAATCTTCATCCAAACAGCTTATAAGTTTTTGAAACATCTGGAATTGTTTAAAGAAATATGAAATAATGGATAAAACAGCACAAATGTACTTAGGACGAATAAAATATGTGGAAAACATCGTGTGAAATGTTTTAATAACGTTTGTAAAGTACCTATTCAACAAGAGTACATGTGGTAATGGTATTGATAGGGTAATTATTGCATATAGGATTCAATTTTGAGATTTAAGTAGTGGAGAGGATACTTCAGTTTCGTTATCGATATACCTAATACCATTCAATACACCTCAAAATCAGCAGAAAAATTAAGCAAAGTTGCCTTCAGTTATTATTTTTATGAAAAATAGACAGTCACATTTTTTGGTGAAATAGATTGAAATTTTTTGTAATCGTATTTACTTCCACATACTGGAGATAAAAAAATGTTCAGTGAAATTTAGCGAAAATTATCAGAACAAGTGCAGGACGTTTAACGACATATCAAATTCATACTGATTTCGATTTATCAGCTTTCTTTACTCAGAATTTTCTGCTGATAAAGTTATAATGATTGGAGTGGTTTTTTTTCGAAATTCATAATGATCACACAGTAATTTTGTACCTTATAATATAGACACATATTTTTTTTGGTTTGTGAGAAAAATGAATATGGAAAAAACCGAAGTAAACTTACTATTTCTCTGCCTCAGTGTACCTTTTCTTTAATACGTTCAAAGTAGATTGAATCACGAGAAAAACTTGAAATAAAATATTAGTAGTTATGACAGACCATCAATGGATCAAACGAATGCTATTTGACTATTTTCAACCGTTTCAACTTTTTTTCGAAGGAATTCAGGAATTATTTAACCAAAAACAGCTAAAATGGAAATTAAGTTTTAAAAGTGAGTAAATTAACATTCATCTCGGTTTAATTAATACACACATTATAATTCTCACCTCTTTCTGAATCAAATATTATGAAAATAGAACTAAAGGTTTTCAGTGTACTTGCTGAAGTACTTAGTTACATACAAATTGAGGGACTATTAAATGAAAACAAATTGAAGAATAGAGAAATGAAACTTTCTGTGTTTTTTACCACTTTTATTTGTAATAATTAACGTTACTGCAGTTTCGTCCTTTACGTACATTTTTAAACTTATACGATAATTTCCTACCACGTAGTAACGGCTACATCCATTAATTTATTGAAAACAAATAAAATAATTAACTGAAACGAAATACTTCCATTTGATTATATGATTTATCTATTTTAAAATATTCCACTAGGTACAGGCATTTTGCCAATTTAGTTCATTAATCTTGCTACGAAAATGACAAGTCGATAAAAGATTGATCTGGTGTTAGAATCTGTTTTTTCGTTTATTCAGCTACAACCGACAGAAACTAATTCGGACTGGCAATCAACGAGTACATATTCTAGTGCGATTTCGAGGTATAAAAAATTGAAACTGGCATCTTTTTTGATCTCTGAACTCTCATTTAAATTCCTCGGAATTCAATTCATTACTCACTTACTATAAATATTTCAGTTTCTTTTGAGAAGAATTGATGTTTAGAAAAATTTCACAACATGTACCTACATACTTATTGCACAATTGAAATAATTATTGTATGAATGAAAAGAGATGTAAATCTTAAATTTTCTTTGAAGATTTTAATCTTATAAAGAAGGTTTCGAACCTAAAATGATTTTAAGTAGTGGATAATGTTTGAAAAATTACATATTTGAAATAAATACTTCATGCAAATGCTGGGAAAATGATGATTTCAACTTGATTTGATTTTTTTGCATACTACTCTTCTTTTAAAGTACTTCAGATATACAAGTGTTAAACATTCAGTGCTTTCAGTCTACAAAATTGAAATCAAATCTCCTGCTTCTTCAAGCAAGAATCAACTATGTAATAGCCAACGACTGCTACGTCTAGAAATATTTTTGGAGGTTTTTACACCTGTTGACGCAATTTCGTTAAATCACCTTCATGCTCGCTGCCCGTTCGCGAATTTCCTGATTTCCAAATCATTTTCACGTCGGCTTCATTAATAGTCTACGTCATTTTACAATCTAAAATTAGCGGCCGAACTGAATCCGGAAATATAAACATCAAAAGTCAAGGACAAGATTTATTTTATAGCCTACTACTCAGTAGTTTGTCAATGTCACACAGTGCTATTATTTGACGGGCTAGGATGTTAGTGTTTCGTTACCTCGTTTATGGAATACTTATCAGGTAGTTGATATCTCGAGTTGGAATGGCAAAATATGCACAGATTTTTTTCAGTAGGATATGAATAAACGGAATAGGTGAATGAAAATACCAATGTTTTCGAGGTTTATTCATGTTGTGAAGTCTCATTTTATCCACATTTGACCAACAGTATCATGAGTCTGGCTTTTATCGCAGTAATTGAGCAAGATACAGGGTTTTATTATGATCTCATGATAAAACTGTTCCTAAGGTGCTACTAGGAAAGTGTCCTGCTAACTTATCTTGTACGTGTGACTATTTTTTGTTTACTTACTCTGACGCCTAGATATTAAATTCAATTGCTTAGAATGCTCAATATTTCTCGGTATTGATGGCAAACATGTTTTCTATGAAAATAGACCTGCAATCTTTATTCTTAGGTACCTACAGTTGACAAAAAGTAATATAGCACGTTTTAATTCCGAATTCAATTTGATAAAGAAATTTGGTACTTACTGAAACACCAGTTAGAGGTGTTAAAACAACTTTCTTCCAACATCGGTCGATCAGTTGAAATTGAGGACTTTTTTCGTCAGAAATGTAGATTACTTAGTCATCGTAAAAGAAATGGTTTTCCGCCTCATATTACTGTCCAAAAAGTATGAAGAGTCGCTGAAGATCATTGATTTGCATTGCATTGCATTATGTAAAGTTGATTTAGAGAGCTTTCAAACTGTAGGTCAAGCCATATAATTCCGTTATCCCACATTTGAAATTGAACATTCAGGCAGTATTATCTTAAGTAGATAGAAAAAAAGGAAATGTATGATTGATGTTAATAGCCAGTGGAGAACATATAGCCAGTGAAGAACAATTTCAAACACACTGTTTATGTATATAATTTTCAAAACTTTCTTCTAACCTCAAGCTATGAGAAACAGCTTTTAATTCTATTTCTTTTCAATTAAATCAGTGAAAAATCCAAAGAATGAACTTTGTGGTTATTTCATTTCATTTTCGTTTTTCAATTTTCAAACTACTATAAAAAACTGCTGTACCTCTCGAAAGAGTTACAAGATTGAAAAGTACTATTCATCTTGTAACTGAAAAAACATATTTGACAATGCCAGTAGTGCCTATAATAATTTGTATAACTTTGTAATTGAAATAGCCCAAAATATTCAAAAATGTTTTCAAATACAAGTGAATAATGTTTGAGAAGTCTTGTTTTCAAAATTGAAAATTGTATGGGAAAGAAAGGTTTTTGTTTTTACTTCTCCATCTCGATCCAAAAAATGTGGAAATTTTTCAATGTTTACATGAAAGTTTCGAGAGGATTTTTTCTACTACTTGTTTTTGCCTGAAATATAAAATAAGGTAAACGATATAACATGTCCAGTAATATCTCTGTTTTAGTTTCTAGATTTTGTGATACGGAGAATACTTTGTAGATTTTCATTCAGACTATTATATTCCTAAAAAAATGCAAGTCTTTATATAACTCTGAATTTTAATGTGCCACAAAGCATTCAAGTTTCGTCTTGACATTGTATAATTTTGAATTTTATGGTGAAGTAGACGATATTAATTTTACCGAGGTTCTCTCTCCCATCACCCGGGTATTATGCACGCACATAAAAACAAGACAATCTCCCCGGAAGTGTACAAGAGGGAATTGCACGTGGAATATTTAAGAAATCCTCGGAACTCCAGTGCAACTTCCTTCTTTGAGATAAGCCACGCTGATAAATAAACTCCCTGCCAGCGAAAAAACACATTTGGGCCAAACTTAAACAAGAGTCATTATGCCGAAGTTCTTAATGTCTACTGTGGAATGAAAAATCCGAAAGGGAAAATACACGAAGTTTGGAGTTGTGAGTTATCGGGTTATTTGTATGTCGGATGGGTTTGTTTTTGATCCGAACCGCTGGAAATTCCAGTTTTTTGCGGAATAGTCTACATGATAATTGTAGGGACAACTGTGTCATAAAACAGCGTTAAGCTTGCTCAAAGTACTTACCAGCATTTTTGTCAAATCAAAGTAGTTGTTTCATTACGTTTTATGTTAGTTTTTGCAATTGTCCGAACGGAAAAACAACAGTTTATATCACTGTGATGCACTGTTTCAAACCTTTGGTGTAGAAATGAATATTACTTTGTCACTTTGATCTTCCCCCTAAAGATGATCACTTAGTGATCAAAACACGTGTCGAGGTGTTAAAATAACGGTTTGGTGTTGCAAAAAACTCCACTAATATACTTAATGCCAGGTTTGTCGTACTTCTCTACTTCTAACAGGAGATAGCAACAACTGCATTCACTGTACTAGCAAAAGATATAATATTATTGTAATCGCGAAACTAATGTTTATTGATTCAATTCAATATGTTTCTTTCAAAGCTGTTTGAGAACTCAAAAATTATTCTGGAAACTTTATATATAGAGAAACTCGTGCTCATATTCTTTTGATGTGTTAAACTATTAACATTCCGATAAAATAGACTATTTAATTGTTGCTATTCTATAAATGTAGAACAAGATGAAGAATTTCAGCGTTATAAGCTCAAAAAACTGTACATTTTCATCACTAATGTTTTTTCGTCATCGGAGTTTCGAATTCAAGTAAATGCTGCTTGTTTCCCAATAAGATAATATTGTTTTGGCATGAGATCATAAATAAATTTAACGATACTCGCGATAAGATTAACCTGGAAAAAATGCATTGAAACCATAACGAACTCACTTATCATTCACATCAGCTGTTCGACCAGCGCATTACTCATAAATATCAATTGAAAAAAAATCTAAACGGATTACTAGTCAAGGTTAGAATAATTATTTCCTGGGTAGAAAACTTAGAGAAGTTGCCTATCCAGCTTTTGATATTATCCACGTTATTCTGCGTACCGAGCAGTCGCTGTGACTCAGTTGGCCTTGGAAAAGACATGCACCTCGAAACAGCTGATTATCGTCACTTACGTTGCCTGGTGACATGTGTGGAACAAACGAACGAGAGTGGAAACCACGGCCAGCTGCGGTTTATGCGGAGATGTTTGTCGAAAGCGGAAAGTAGAGGGGAGTTACCGACATCTGTCATTCGTTTCGTGAATTGCGAAAAAGACACAAACGAGTTGAAATTCTCGCGCAGTAAACAAATTACTAAATTTGAAAAAATTCAATATATGTCAAGTCTGGCGAAAAAAGCGGCCTTTTGAGACTTTCAAGAGGCTGCAATGTGTTTTCCACTTTTAAAATACTCGTTAGTTACAGTTACGTTACAACACATTCTGATCGATTTCTCCCTATCCACCCGTTTTCTATATTTACTGCGCTCGGGAAATTTCACATCAAAAAGGGTATAACTGCGTTCCTCACTCAAAAAGGCATACGAGCGAAAAATTGGCGTTATATAAAAAAGCGAGGTAGAACGTTTAATATCGTTCTCTCTATATATGAAGGTATATGAGAAGGGGAGTGAATTTGGGTTTCATCAAATGGATTTTTTAATAAATCTTCTTTGATGTCATGAAACGAGATGATATATTGCGAAAGATTTCATTACGGCACGTTTCGATTGGCTGCGAGGGATTATAAGTAGGGGGTGGTGAACAGGTAGAAAGAATAAAGGGCTAGTTGTGATCAGAATTTACTTTATTGAAGAAAATAACAGTTACAGACATATAGACGAACATATAGATATGGCTGAAATCTATCTTTGAAAAAGAAAAAACAAAATATTCGGGTCTTCTAATTGGAGAGTAGAAGTCTTTTTTGCAATGAGGTAGGTTTCTGTAAATTTCTTCATACATGAATCAATGACATAATTGACAGATGTGACCAATATTGAAATTTAGTCACAAAAGATTCATCTCAGCTACATCATACATCATTATTATTCTTGAATCTATCAATGTCATTGATATTGAATATATTGAAATCGCTACCTATTCCTTCAAGAGAATAATTTTGGATTCAAGTTACTCAAGACTGGAATATTGGGAAGATTTTCGGGAAAGAAAACAGGTTTCTTGAATAAATATAATATGTATCACTGTATGAAATTGGTATTGAACTTTGTTGTATTTCAATTATGCATCCAGAACATGATTAGTTTCTTGATATGTTCATTGAATTTGAAAGTACTGCTACAAAAGTAGATTGATGTCACACTAGCTTCCTAGTGTTTTAAGATACCTATCGTTGAATATCATTGTGCAAAGAACTTATTTATAGTAATATTATCTGGAAATAACTCGAAATCTGATATGTATTCAAATCGGTATTCAATTCAACGAAATGAAAATGAAATAGGGCCTAATAGTGAACCCTGGGGCATACCGCATGTAGCATGTGACTATTGGTCGGTTTTTGTCCAAGGCTATGATTTTCCAGGTACGAGCTAAACTACCACATAGTGTTTCCCCTAAAACTGTTATATCCAAGTGTGTCTAACAGAATTCTGTGATTTAGGTAATCAAAGATCTTATAATATAATTACAATGGCGTTAGGAGGAAAAATGTTGATAAAACATGTAGAATCATAACCTTGACAACATTTTTTTATTTTAATTCAATAATATTTGTCTGTCTTGTCTTCAATCTCTTCATCTCGAATATTGTTAGAAGCTCTAGACAAAATTAAGGTATCATACCGTGCTCCTGCGATTCTGAAATTCAAATTATTCCACACCCAGAATATTGTTTCGGCATAAAACAGTTTTTGGACCAGCTTCACAATTATTTTGTTTTGTTACTTTTAAAAATAAATATAGTCTGAATTTTTTTTATCAACATTCACCAGTCATTCCTCAGGATTCCAGCCCTATTGAAAAACCACCTCAACTGAGTTTTCAGCGACCGTATAAATTTTTAGTCCCTCTAACATGTATATCTATATCATATAATTACTAGCGACATAGTGTCTAGTACATTCAGAGATAAATGGCGAGATTAGATTAAAATAGGTATTTGTCATTTCTATTTCGGTAGTTCGTTACATTTTGAAAATGGGCGATTTGTTCGCCAACAGATTCGTTTCAATGTTTTCCTATCCTCTCGCATCAGAGTTGGACCAAAAGGTTTTAAAAAAATCAAAAACAATAGTGTTTTTTTTGTTTCGCCTGTTTTGTGCTTTGATAAAATTCAATGAAGCGTGATAATTATAATTTGGAATTTGGAACATCTTAAAAGGTTTCTTCGTATAGTTTCCTTGACATTCCAGGCACTGTCATAATTTTTATCTAATTTAATTTTCTGCTCTCATAAAAGTTAACGTTACGAAATTGTCTTTTATTTCTTTTTGGAATTTCAAATTGCAGTTTAACAGGTATATGTGCATGGCTACTTTATTGGATCTAAACATAGCGATGCATTTTGATACACGTCCAAATTCCTAATGACTATCATGTCTGAATTCTTACCAAAATTATGCAGTCTTGGGTATGGAAAGACGATAAAAAATTAAAATTACTACTGTTCTCACGAACAGGTAGGCAGGCTATTTGATATGGGTTGGACACGTTTCTTGGTTACGGTCTTCGAAATCGGCCGTTTTCTTATTTTAAATCGAAGGTTTTCCGTCAAAACAGGTAGGTACGGTAGAGAGGTACTTTTCGAAAGCGATTTCGGCCAAATTGGATTTGACGTCTTGCGTTCAACACCGTGAAAAAACCTGATATTAATGGAAACAAGATAAGTGTAGTATTTAGTGCTTGTTTTTGGTTGGAAATTTTCAGGGACAGATATGGTTCAGATTGCATTACCAACTGTCAGTGGAAATCTATTGCTAGATGTTACTTTTTATTTGATTCATGATAAGGTAGTCTATTCTGTTACCCCACAAGATTCAGTGTTCTGCTATGGTGTTTCAGTTGTTTAAATTCACATGTATGTGTTGCAATTTATATCTTAAAAACTCGTCCTTTTTCTTTGTTACTTGTTGTACGAGGATGTTCTTAGAAGTACCTACTTGGACCAACAAGAAAACAACACTTTTGGTAAAAAAATGTATTTTCCCAGCGACGTTCAATAAGTTTGATATCGTTTGCTCCTTAAAATAGCTTTCAATTACCGACATCACTTCTTCATTAATGGAAAATCTTTGACCACCGAGCCATTTTTTCGAATTTGGGAACAGAATATAATCCGAGGGGGCCTAATCTGAGGTAGCAATTCAAACTATTGATGGCTGCCAAATAAATACTAAACAATGCAGCGCCTTCAAACTTAAAACATGTTTCGCAGGTTGTGTACTTTCTAATATATAGTGATATTTTTCAAATAACTACCGCCATCTCTAGGTCGGATCGGGTACTTCAAGGACCACTCTGTTTCTGTCAAAAAACCACAGTATTTCATACTCTTCATCTCTGTAAATGATTACAATGAGTTTCTGAACTTTTAACAATTACCTTCCATCGTGGTTTTCCAATAGCGATTCATAAAAGAGTCTACAAACACTTTTTGAGAAGAAGTTTTGTGTAAGTTGTGTTAATTCTCATTTTGAAACAGCGGAAAATCTCGTATTCATTTTAAATAAATACTTGAAACCCCTCGTTTTTAACGGAACAAAAATCTAGTCACTGAAACTTAGCCTGTTGCTTTAACTGTTCCGCCACTGAGGTCATTATTCCCATTTGCATCACCGGCCATCGCAACCATTTTATTAACTTAATTCGCGGTAATAAAATTATCGAAAATTGTAGAGATAGTGAACAGATATATTGATTACAGTTCATTTGGCTGTTTTATTGATAACTCCATTGGTAATAGATGATAGGGATAAGCTAACTGTAATATCGGTGAAAGTCAAAACGTCCAATTCACCAGATTGCGCTTCGAGGATACTACAACTCTTTTTATTGCTCTGTGGTCGGAATTGGAATTGATTTTATTTGAAATTCAGTTTTTACGAGATAGGACGTTATTGCTATGTAATGTTCGCTGTCTACTTGAAAATGCCGGTTGAGCTATTTATAATTTTCTGGCCTCTGGGTGTCAAGTCTGGTGGGCTAGGTGGCCACTTAGTTGCCTTAGGAAGGAAATGTTGAGTGAAGTTTTTTATTCAGGAAATGTATTTTCTTTATAACACCACATGTGAAAGACCTTCCAAAATATCAGGTTACATGATGTTGAATAAAATTTAAATCAGAAATTCGATGAGTTTCAATTATATTTATCTACCTGTAAGTTATGAAATAATTATTTCGTGCTTTTAATATTGATATAATACTTTACGATACTTGATAGTCATTATCTGGGTTTATTTCCATCAGGGTAATTTCTCGGATTTCTACCCTTCAACATAATCTGTGCACAATTGAATTATATAATGGTGTTGGAAAAAGTCACCTGTAACTTTTGATATCAAGGACGAAGTTTACATTAGAAGGTATCACTTTAGTAATTGTCGCATGAAAAATGTTAGTGTGATGACTTTCCTTGTGGTGGTGTGGAGATATCACATTTCTTACATCATTATAGAATTATTTACTTCTAAATTAGCAGTGGTAGTCGTAAAATTTGCACATAGACTTGATTTAAATTATTATCCGAAGAAAGGGTGAGAAAAAAAACTATTATTGATTGAATAAAATTGTGCTGATTTTGAATTGACTCTTTATATTCTCTTAAGTTTGAAATCTTTGTTGGATAATTAACATTCAGAATGATACCTTCTTTCGCATTTAGGTACTGTCCTTGAAATTTGTCCCGTTCATAAACTGAAAGGAGGCAAAGCATTGGCCTATTCAACAGGCCAATATTCATGAGAGACAGCTCAAAAATTTGTTAGAAAGGGACGAAATTATTATGCTACTAACGAGGAGTATATCCGACTTTTGAGGGATGAAATATTGTGGACTTTTAGAGGTGCTTCTACACTTTTTTCAGTTTTATTCGTTTATTCTAGCTTGGACTGAATATATTTTTTTGTTGTAAGCTGAAAATTCTCATCCCTTCCCTAACAAATATCATGATGTTATTAATTGAAAAAAATGCATTGGAAGAAGCTTTTACTGATTGACATCTGTTGATTATTTTCACACCAAGTATTACAATCATCAGCTCACCTTTTAAAATCTAAAACTGCATATTTTTCATTACCAACTAGATCCTCTACTAGCACGCCACTGGTCACACCGTCAGCCTGTATTCTGATAATGTATTTGGAACACAATTTATTCTCATAGGCTCTCCTTTAATGAGTTTTGATCTACCTAATATAGAACAACCTAATGATGTAATGTTATTTTTTCACGGAACGGATATAAATCATCAATTATCTGCTTATAAAAGCATCTTCCATCTAGTCTACCACGAAAAAAAGTCGAACCGTGAGATATTCAGCAGTTAATCAACTTTGGAGTCATATCTAGCTCTGAGATGGTTATAAATGGCTCTATCGCTCTTCAATTGTTTTCTTGGCAACCGCGATTTGTACTCGACGATGCAGCTGTCAGAAACTTTGAGTGAGCCAAATGGACGGGAACTCGAAATTGGGAATCAACAGAAGTTTTAGGGAATTTATCAATATCGAATCTTGAAAAGCGTTCGTGTTGGAAAGATGTTCTGGATCATTTGGCAAGTGAGTTGTACAAGGGCGTAGATGAATATTTTGTTGGAGGGTGTGACACGAAAAATAAAAAACAGATAATATATTTTATTACATTTATTAATATCGAGCGACATGATTATGACTAGTTTGAGAAACTAAACAGTTTCATATTTTTTTTTACAAAAATGATGATGTCCTGATTAGATGTGCTGGCTATTAGACTGAGAAGACTGGCAAAAACATAACAATCTACACTGATAGCAGACAGGCCGTATTAGCCTTGAACAGACAAGGTGTTACCTCAGGGTTCGTACTAGAGTGCCACCAAAATTTAGTTAAAGCCTCTATAGATAATAACATTATCCTGAGGAAGGTTAAAGTGCACGACAGAAGTAAAGGCAATCGCATTGCCGCTTCTTTAGCCAAGGAAGCGGCTGGACTAAGAATTTTAGGACCCAGTGACTCTTACGGCCTGATGACTTCGACAATTGTGGAATATGGCCAATCCCTAAAGAGATGGGATGAAATCAAAGGGTGCAATTTTGCCAGGGTCACCCTTGGTGACCCCGAGAAGCTGGTGCCGAAGAAATATCTGGCGATGACCAGGAAAATCTACGGTTAACAGTGGGATTTCTGACTGGCCACTGTCAGCTAAGGAAACACCTCCACAATATGGGGCTAGTGGACACCCTCTATGCAGGATGTGTGAACAGGAAGATGAAACTGTCAGGCAGTCCAAAATGCACACCAAACATTGGCTTTCGGGATTGGTACTGTCCCAAATTCGACAATTTTGTTTGTTCACGTTCCCGCTCATCCAGAAATGAGCCAAATTTCAATAACGGTTATCACAACTGAGCCGATTCAAGATTTATTTTTATTGATAATTCTTGTGGATCTTGAACACCCTGTATTCCGGCCAGATGCAGAGTTATAATTTAGAGTTCAGGAACTCATATACAACAGAGCACGGCAGTATATAGCGGAGTGAAGGTTATCCGTACTCGAACAAGAATAAAAGTATAATTTTTACCACGATCTAGTAGTCCATGAACTGCGTGACCTGCTGCGATCTCTCTGTTAGTCGTTCGGTTGTTTCTCGAGGCCTCGAGGCACTCTTGATTTATTCTTGAAACCAGTTTTTGCAGCGAGAGAGGATATATTACTGGTGTAGTTATTAGATATTTTATATTCTGCTTTTGTTGCACGTTCAGTGTGAGATGGAGATGATAAACGGGAGGAGATTTTATGAGGTTGCGTGCACTTTTCTCTCGGGTTTTGGGCTCGTTTCGATGCGTGGGAAAGTGTGGATGTACGCCTGATAAATATTGAGGTCCTCGTTTTGGGTTGTAGCCGCAATATACTCGCCTTTATGACCTGATGGTGAAAATCGCTATATTTTATGATTCGAAGGAAGATTTCATCTCATTCAGAACCGATATTTTCCATTATGCTAACATTTATTGATATAATCGAAAATAAAAACATTAAAGTTCCGATCTACGAAACAGACGGTCAATGCTTCTTGCATCAAGGATATTCAATTCACTACCAACCTCAAATCTATGAAATGTTACACCACTTTTGAATACTATGTGAAACAATGGATGGGCACAATAAACAATTACATTTATGAAAACTAAGAACAAGAGTGGTCTCAGATTAGACCTCCGGAGCACCCTTGAAGTAGAAATGTAATGGTTCGGCAAACTGAATGCGATCTGATAAAGTTTTAAGTAATCCTATTAGAAAAGTCAAGAATTCGACTCTTTGAAGTGTTTTAAAAGTAAAAGAATTTTTGCAAAAGAAAGTTTTTGGCTTTCTACTACTCCGTCATCATTTGGTGGAAGTTATATATTTCTTGAGCTATATTTCAATTTATTTTATTATGATTCGAAAAATAGGACAGCTGGAAGATAATTCATCGAGTAATATCGTTCAGACTTCAGAATATTGGATGAGGTGATTACTGAAAAATAATTTTGTTAATTGTGTTGTATAGTTATCACGAACTTCCAGTGGAAGGGAAAAAATTAAAATGTTCTCAAAACCCTTGTTGTGAATGTTGATGAATTTTTAGAAGAAGGAAAACATCAATCATTTCAAGTACAGCTATCAAGATTATTCAAACTACGAAGAAGAGCTACAAGTCAACTAAATTTTTAATTTTCATCCACACCATCCACTGCACTGATTTTATCCAAGAGGATAAATGTCTCCGAAACGGATGTAATAATGTCGGCTCAGACAATTCCGCTTTCTGCTTCGCTAAGTTTGTTGGGGGTTAAAATGGACACCAATATGTCTTGGCACAATCATGTTGCTGGAATTGCAAAGGCTGTTTCTCAAAAGCTTGAAACACTATTCAGATCTAGAAATCTATACAGACCTCAGCAACTTTTGATGCTTTATAAAGCTAAGATCAGAGCTTCTTTGAAGGATTGTGCTCATGTACGGAGCTCTGCCCCAAAACATACCTTGAAATTGCTGGAATCTATCCAGAAAAGAGCCACCCGCCTGATTGGAGACGCGAACATCGCGCAGAACCTTGATAGCCTGGAAAGAAGGGTTGGAGATTTGTCTCTCTTCAAATACCTTCACAAGAGGTGTTTAAGTAACTTTTGATTCTACCAAGAGCGGTACATATCCAAAATACGCGACGGACAGCGGCTGCTCTTCGTTTCGAAGTTCAACTCAGTACACCTCGAACTTCACTGATAAAGAACTCTTTCACCTGCAGAGCTGCGTTTATGTGGAATAAATTTCGAGAGAAGGTTTTTTCAAATGGATTTAATCTCCATATCTTAATAAAACACTACTGCGTTAGTTGTCACGGTTATGGTTGAAGAGAGAATTGCAGTCTTTTGAGATTGATCAGCTGGCAACGTTGTTTTCCACCCAAACGTAGTTTCTAGTATTCTCAGACTCTTTTTATTAACCAACATTGTTCGTTAGCGGACTAAGCGCTCTACTGGTTTGTAATTCTCCATTAGCTCTGCCCCTGACTATCGAATGTGCATACTTTTTGGGGGACTTTTTACGAAGGCTAAATGCGAATGCAGAACTGGAGAGAGCGACAGGCCAAACTCGATAATACCAACGAGTTCATATCGTGGATAATTGAAGAAACAGGGTTGGGGTGTTTGAACAGGAATGTATGGAAATGTTGGAAAATTGACTGAAAATCACGAGCCATTTCGAGAAGAGGAATTTATCTTCTGAATATCTGCGGTAGTGGATTGTTAATGGATTTCCAGGTCTCCTTTAAGGAACCCTCCTTGGATTTTGACGTTGATGGCTTTATGCCTTATTCACGTCAACTAGTTTCCCAACAATTATCTATAAAACCTTGTTGAAAGTCCAAAAACCTCGCCTGGTTGGCGACAGTATGATTGTTTGCCTTTCATTTTAGACACCCAATCATCGCCAATCAGTGCACATATCTTAATAGAATTTTTGACAACAAAAACACTCCAGTTTAAGAAGACATCAGCCTTGTGATGGCCCAGTGAAATCTGGAAATGGTTTTGCTGATTAATTCCACTGGAAGAGGTGTAAGTCGGAAGAATGTAGCCACAACTACAATGCCTCGTTCCTTCGACCGATGCCGTGGAATAAACTTTGAAAGAATGTTTTCCAATTATCATAACTTTAAAGCGGTAAAGTTTCAGCTCTGATGAAAATTGCTGGACACTTATTGACTAATGACACCAAGACAGTGAAATTTTCGCGAAAAATTCCTTAATCTAATCAAAATATTTCCACCATTCCAATAAAATGAGGAAGAATAAAGTACGTATAATGATTTTTGAATCATGCTAGTTTGAATATATAACAGATTAGTACAAATTAAACGATTGTGTGATGTTTAATACCGTGATAGCTTTCAAACAACTACCGCCATCTCTGGGTCAGGCCGGACACTTCTGGCTCCACTCTGGTTGATTTATTTCATTATTGTCAACTACCTTAAAACAAACAGATGTATTATTAATCTCTTCTTCAACAAAGTTTGTATATCATTTTTCCAGTGTATATTCTAATTTATTGAGTCTCACAACGCTTTATTTCTTCTTTATAACCACTCGCTTCAAGGCTGTGCTTGCAGTGTTTATATTCACCAAGTCTTTTCTAATTTATTACATATAACGTTGTGTAGTCTAATCAACAAGTTCAAAAATATGAAAAATAGAGATAAACGCCCTAAAAATATGAGCGATAGCTCATTCGATTCGAAGTCATCTCTAGAAAAATGTTTTTAAAGGATTTTGGTGCAGGTAAAAATTGCAATTGTTATTAACACAATAAGGTTTAAAAAAATGGTATTCAGTTTTTCATTAATAACTCAGAAAATATTAATATTAAAGTTATTCAATTGTTAACGAACACATTTTTTCCCAATCTCCGTTGGCATAAGTAATGGGATAAAAGGTATAAATAACTGGCCTATAAATTTTATTTATATATGATATATTTTGATATATATATA
>WOGJ01140170.1:0-10443 GCA_015342185.1 Leptinotarsa juncta | reverse complement strand
CTGTAGCAGGACAAGGTAAGATGCGCGGGCGTAGAGGGGCGGTCTAAGCAATGAAGCGCCATCGCCGAACGTGGACAGACGCGTGACGACTGACGTCGTTGAAGGTTGTGTTAATTTTGTGAATTTCTTTATAGATAACATTATTCGATTATGGAAGCTATTTATTACTTCGTGCAGTTGGCATATTTTTTCAATTACTATATTTTTAAAGTGAACATGTATATAATTAGCTATTATCTGCTCTTACAGCTGAAGCTACTAAACCAAGAATCTTGAAGTATGCAGGTAGGTTCTTTGTATAGCGTAAATAAGCATCAAGAAAGGAAATCAGGAATTTCCACGCCCAAGGGAGAACGATAGGGGTTCAAAGATAGTATTGAATTTCATCAGTTCTGAAGTTGGAAACCTAAAGTTTTGAGTTGATAGAAAATATTGTATGGAAATGGTCTGTCACGAAACTCAATGTTACAATTCAAATTCTACGGGAGCGAAGCCGCGATAAGCAGCTAGTTTAAACACATAGGAACATATACATTTACCCGAATTTCATATACATTTACCCAAATTGGTAAATACCGTGGTATTAAATATAAAAAATAAAGAAATAAAAATATGAAAGTGTAAAATTGAAGATTTAAATATTCTTGTAATATATAAGCTTCAGCCAATAACAAACCTTTTAGTAATTTTTTGAATTTGTGAGTATTAAGGCCTTCATCGGACCAGGAAAATTATTATATATTCCTACCCGAGCATACGTTAGCGATTTTTCGAATCATAGAGTCTAATTGCCTAGATAGATTTTCAAAAAAATTGTTTTCTGTTAGATATAGGACATATTTATACTATGTAGTTATTATATAGATAAATAAAGAGGTTCATTAAAAAATTAAAATAAAAATCAATCATAGAATCATATCCGCCATATATGATTCAGCTGTAACAAAGGTTGTGTTATTAGTGAAATCAATGCGATAAAAGCACCTATCAATATATAGTGTGAGGTCATTGAGAAAGAGTATGAAAAGCAATGACCCCTGAATTGAACCTTGCGCTACTCCAAAATCTACTGTATATTCATCTGACTCAACACCATCTAATTGTACAACTAATTATCTCTTCGTTAGGAATGAAATGATATAGTCAAAAATATTTTCTCTTATACGAATATTTTACAGATATGAAATCAACAAAAAAATAGTAGCACATCCTGTTCACATGTCAATATGATATCCATGTTGAGAATCAGATACATTTTATGACTTAATAAAAATTTCATAAGTCTATTGTACATTAGTTTTTTTGAAATCTTTCAAAATATACTGAGAAGACTAATCGGTCTATAATTATCCATATCTGATCTATTATCACTGTAATGTAGTGTAGATAAATAGATAGATAGTTACTTTTATTAATCATGTACGTACATGCCATAAAATACGTCCACTAATAAAAATATGAAAACGTAAATATGATGAAAACATATGAAACAAATATATTTGTACTGTATAATCAGTAAAATTAATCAACAGGTAAAGAAAACGACTAATTTCAGAGAATAAAATAGAACAAATTTTCTTGGAGACATTGTTTCCAATCAAATCTGTTGTTGCTTTCCCTATTTTTTATTTTGAGATCATTTCAATTTGCCACAGAACGTTTGAAATCATGCCTGAACAAATACTGAAGGTTGCGTACTTTCAGAACACACAATTCTAGGACCCAATGATCACTTACTTGATTTCGAATGAATCCGAATATCGGATACAGGGATTAACGAACAACCCAATGATAGGTGATTGAATTATTAGTGAACAAATATAGTATAAGCAAAAAACATATAGCTGAAATATAATCGTGAATGTTCATTAGTCGTTGGTAGGATTTTTACAAAATCAGTATTTGTCAATGGAATATGAATCATGGATAATTTACAAATCACACAATCTTTTGCATTTATTTTTTAACTAAAATGAATGTACTGAACTTTCAGATTTCATTTGTTGATGGTAGCTATATCATTTTGAGTTAAGTAACAATACAATCTTATTGTATTTTATGTCGCCTTGATCAGAAATATGTTCATCTCATTTTACCTATTTCTATTTCAGTAGTCAGAGACAATCAAATGCGTATTTCAAAAGACCCTGAATGAAGCACTAACGGATTCATATTTAGCAGAAATTGCTCAAATTTTGTTATCACACGGTATAATTAATGAGTTTTCTTCAGTATCATAGTTAACATATTTTATTTACAGTACAGGGATTGAATAGAAATGATCAGTTATTACCAATTTTGGGACTATCGTTATGTATATTTTTAATCAACACTTTAGATGAATCCTTTTAAAAAATGTCAAAGTCATCAACTTCATTTTGATAGTGATATAATACATTTTTAGACAACCTGTTTTATATTCCAAGAAGGATGTTCTTTAACTACCCCAAAAACCTCCTTGTAACCCTGACCACAAATGATATGTCGACTTAAACAAACAAATCACCACTTCAGCACATCCTATAGACCCTTGTTTCTTCTTCTTTCGGATTTACATACAATAATATCTCACATTAGGATTCCTCACAGTTGTAGAAATGAGTTAAACAGTGGCTTTTAGATAAAATTATGGAAATATAGCTGTAAAGCAGGTAAGAGAACAACCACAACCCTGTTTTCTTTCAAGGGTTGGGCTGAAAAGGATGATATATTGCATTATAATAAACCGACATATTTGATGATGATATCTAGTTCATAATAGCATACCTGTAATCCTCGTAGATGTGGAAGTTATTTACAAAGATTTGTTGAGAAAATCAGAGATATCAAAGTAATCCACAGATTAAAAGAATTTTTACCGACATTCTCGAAAGTACCTATTTTAATAGGAATCTGATATTCAAATTTACTCAGGTAAATTCAGGTTGATTATCCCTTATTTTTTTTAATGATTATTTACAATATTAGTAATAGTCAAAAGGAATCAAAGCAAATATATATTCTAACATAAACAACAAAGTCGCAAAATTGTCATAGTTACACCAATTATATAACAAAGCAAGTAATTTCAAAATAAATTCTTCAACAATAAGATGTGTAGATCACGCAAAGAAGTAACTTTCAGACAGAAGCCCTCTTGAAACAACTACTTTCATATAAACATAGAATTACACGAAAGAAAAAAATTCTTTCGAAATAACAATTTTATATGAACATTTAAAATGTCCTGCACAACAAAGGTGTAAATATTGCTTTCAAAACCAACAAAAGCTTAGGCATGCACATTAAATATAGCAAAGATAAAAGTTCAATTTCAGAAAAGTCGGGAGTATATATATAAATTATCATGTGGGTCATTTCCGATGTGTTATGTAGGTCAAAATGGAAGAACGTTCAAAGTCTGCATAAAGGAACACAGATAGAGTTTCCAGGATGTAAAAATCAACTCCACATATGCCAACCATTTAATCACAGAGGGACGTGAGTTCAACCATGAATTTAAGACCCTCTGTTTCCAGAAGAAAGGTTTAAAAGTTAACTCTCAATATCTCATGAAGGATCAAACTGAACTGAATAATTTCGAAAATTTAATTTATTCATATAGTTAATGAATTTATATCTGATCTTTTAAGGTAGATTCATTTATTAGAAAGTAGGCACACAAGTAGGTAACATGTTAGAGTATAAAATAGAAATAACGTATTATTTTACTCTTGAGAAAGCTATTGTTTAGCGAAACATGTGTTGCTGATTTTGTAAAACCCTTTATAGTGAAAATCGTACAATAAACTGTATTAATTAGTTTTGTAGACAATATAGTAAACAAAAGGTGAAAAATCTCAATAACATGGCACACTGTCATCCTCAGTGGGATGTTTCTAGTAGGTACTAATCGTTAACACTTTTATCCAGTTAGACAAAGAATTCGGGCACAAGTGGTTGATTGACTCGACTGAATTTATGACTCGACTGATTAATAATTCACCTATCACTAGTCCCGACAAAACTTTTATTTGTAACCAATGTTACTGCAGTTTTGTCCTATAAGAACATTTTCAATATAATAAAATGAACTGAAAATTAACTAATAATATTAGCACTTATTTATCTAAACAGCACTGTAGGTAATGATATAGGACCAAACTCAATTGAGTACTTGAACTTTGTTTACCGGTGACAAAGTGGGTACGCTAATTTGACGACCGTTGAGTGAACTAGATGGATTTGATCATTCAGCAGGTCACATCCGCAATGCTTATGCTTATGAATTTCCAAGTGCATTTTCAAGAATATAGAGCAAAATTACCCATATCGTTTAGATTGGGAAACTTGTGGTTACATTCCAAGGAATGGATTGGAAAGTCGAAGGGTTGGAAACTCAATTATTTGAAATCCTTGGAAATTAATTATCAAAGCTAATTGACGAAAATTCACGAATTACGGTTTGAACTGCTTGACCATCCGCCTTATTCACCAGATCTGGTCCCAAGCGCTTTTTTTTGTTCACTCACTGAAAATTGCGCTCGGAAGACGGAGATTTTCATCAAATGAGCAATCATTTTCAGAGAAAATCGCCGAGTAATATTTGTGCCGACAGGGTGTGTACAGTTAAAAGCAGACTATGTTGAAAAATAAAATAAAACTGAAAACTATCTTGTATCTTTGTTAGATCAAAAAGTTTGCATACAACCTCGTAGGAAGCTAAGAACTTTCTTTCCCGAAAATATCTTCCTCGTAAATAAACTTTTTGATTAACTACACATATTAGCAATGTTCAACTTCACACAAGTAATATTTCTTAATATAGTAGATCTCGATATTTTATTGGATATTTAAATGGGATTTCACCTAATTAGAATATCAGTACCATCTAAAAAAGCAGGGAGGTTCGATAACACCCCTTTGAATCCATAGAAAAGAAAACAAGTTGTACAACTTAATAACACACAACCCTGTCGGTAGAAATACAAAAGAAAGAATGACTGAGGGGTTCAGCTTAGTTGGAAGCATCCGATTAAAATAATATGCTGTCACACCTCTTTAAGGCGTTATTGTGTGAAAGAATGTGATTGTACTCTGGTGCTTTTATTTTAATATCAAGGCGTAAGTTACTGTCATTCGTAGACTAAAAGAAGTAACAATTAAGTACACAATTGTTACCAAATATATACACACGGAAGTCTGGTTTAAATTTTATGAAAATCAAGTGTTTCATTGAATGACAGTGGGCTAAATTCAAAATTGTCTGAAAATTCAACAATTCCTGGGAATTGGAAAACACGAATTCAATTGGTTGAAGGAGTAGGGCCGGACTATTAAAGTTAAAATACAATGTTTCATGCATAACTCTGTCAAATGCTTTTTTGAAGTCAAGAGTAATCAAGATAGTAGTAGTCTTCAACAGGACGACTTACGTCAAGTTTTTTAGACCATTGGTTTTGAAATATATATGAAATGGTAAGCTCAACTCTAAAAAAACATGACTAGCTCTGTTTCTGAGAAAAAAGCTGTTGATTTCACAGTTATTATTTCAATTTGTTTCCAGTTTGAAAAATGGAAAAGGTAATTTTTTTCTCTACTAGGGATACATCAATGAATTGTGTGAAAAAAGATGCGATTCATGATTGTCAGTTGGGAATCAGCACTGCTAATGAATATTTCGTTATACAGTTATAAATTTTGATTCCCAATGGTCTGTTCACTTCTCTTTTGGTTTACGAGGGTGGAATGATTACCAATTACTTCAGTTGAAGATAATTCTTAAAATTTCCAAGCAAAAATGTTCGCAACATTAATTAGGTGAGTAACTACTTTATTGCTTCAATTCAGAGGAAAAAATCAGATTCATGTGTCGAGAGTCCCTCGAATATTGCTGATACTAAATATACATATGAAAGTTTGCAACCACTGCTAATCATAAAGTAATATATAGCGAAGCCCGGCTTCGACACGCTATTTATAGGCACGCGACGTCGACCCCCCAGCCGGTACCGCCGCAACCTCTATGTCCCTGCATTTTTAATCTGTAATGACTAGGAAAATATTTTTTCAAATTACATGCTGCAAAGGATTAATGGAGTATTGCTTAAAAAAGTAAAAGATGAAAAATGGTTATTGTGGGTTATTTCAATGAAATAGACATATACCATCGCGGACTTTTCTGTATACCTTTTCAAGATCTACACTCTATATATTAATAAAAACGCATCAAAATCCGTTGCGTAGTTTTGAAGATCTAAGCATACATACGAACAAACAGCATGAAACGGCTGTTTTATACTGAATGATGATAATGTCATCATCTTTATCACTTCTGTATTTATGCCAAAGTGAAACTGACACATAACATGTTGCATATTACAAAATCTACGAGTACTTTGCGAAGCACCCTCAATATGGGCAAACGTACCAAATATCCTGTCCTTATCGTCATCGAATCCGTTACCTTTCCCAAGTGAAAATAAATAGACCTAGACCTACTTTATGTTTTTTTCTCTAACACTAATTAAACACTTGAAAAGTTAAAATATTCAATGTGGTACTAATAATTTCGTTTTTACCCCTTCATATAGACAGCAATTCGAACGCGGTACGAACTTTTATTGTCGTCCGTATTTATAATTAAGGATGTTTTTTCGTAACTTAGTAGTAATCATGTTTAATTTATTATAAACACTGAATATCAGTAGTTCGTATATGTTTCATCATAATTTTTAATGTTTTATTTATTTACAATAACTGTATAATTACAATGGTAGCACATGATTCTGTTATGAAGGGTACGTACGAAGTAAATCGAATGTATAGCTTAGAAATTTAGGCATTTTCTGTTGCTTGTTCTTTGATACACATCACGAAGTTGAACTAAAATTTGGTGTTATAGGAACATTTTTCTTTATAATTTCATTTCAGGAGCATGGTCAATGGAAATATGACAAATTCTAACTGTATACTAAACATTAACAAAATAATAATGATTTGATTATATATTAAAAATAAAGTTATATTTTTGAGAATTCTGATACCTGAAAATTACATTGGTGAAATGTAAAACTACTATGAAAAATAATAATAGATTTTGATGTTCATATAAGAAGCCCTGTCCAGAAGCCCTTTTCAAGAAATTCTGAATCACACCATCTTAAAATAGCCGCTACGATGAAACTAATGTAAACACGTGTTGCAATTTTGTAAACTTTCTATATTGAATACATAATAGAAAGAATGATTCTGGAAAAATGTGTGCTACAGTTGGAAAACAAAAAATATAATGGAAATATAAGAGACGAATGGAGTCAATAAATTATAGAAGGAGTGTAAAAGTAGGGATACAGGAGCATGTTGTAATGTCATAGGATTTGAAACAATACTCATCACAAATGAAGAAATCTTCATATATTTGAAGGAAGAATTGTCTGATCTGGCAATTTATTACACAAGATTATGAAAGTCGGTCTCTCTCTATGTACGTGCAGTGTTGTTATTAAATGAAGTTCTCAATGAGATACGGCAAATGGATTATCAGCGATTTGTTTGCAATCTTTCTTGTATTCAAATTATCGGATCTTTTTTAGGCCGGTTTAAATTCTGTTTCAACTAATTTTACTTTTGGTTTCTATTTGCTTTCTGTTTTTATTACTTTTTTGCGTAAATTTCATTATAATTTCTGGAGCAACATCAAAAGGTGGCTTCACGAAGCTTCGAAATCGATTCCCTAGGTTGATAAAACAATTTATGATATGCCCATTTGAAAAAAATATGATTCAAAATTGAACAAAATCAGTGCTAAAGTGGTTAGCCAATTGACCAAAACTAGTAATCGATAAAAATTATGGATCGTAACTGTGCATATTTTATAAAAATATATGATCAATGTCTTAAAGTCCAAAAGACATAGCATGTTTGGCGACGAATTCAGTGATGGTCGAATTCACGTTCCTTAAGTCAAAAAAATTCATGAGGTTGTATCCTGAACCTGAAACATGAATTTTTGCAGACACCAGAACTGAAATATTCTTCTCGACGCGCGTTTCACCAACAAAGCTGATGTTTCAGGAGATGAAGTTTACTTAATTAGAAATGTCTTTCGAGTGGAAGATAAACTAACGTAAGAGTTGGATATGATGAATGTGAAAACACTTTTCAGCAAGTAGTATGTTCCACAGTTCTGACAATGTTTAGACACATTTTGATTCCGCCTAACCTATTTTCGTCACCGGTAATACTAGTAGATAATGAGTAGGAGCAGTTTTGAGTGATAGAATTGATGAAGTAGATGAACTAATGTTATTTGTTTCGAGCACCTTGTTTAACACAGGAAAAAGTGAAGGCAGAAATGTGTTTCTGGGCATTATTTGGTCATCAGTACGGTATAGCCAAGTGCAAGGTTGGGCACTTGGTTACAGAAACAACACAAATGCACAGAGTCATCAAGAGAAGCCAGCTTCACTTTATGGTTTCGGTCAGGTTACCACGGGTTAGAGATATCACTAAAGTCACCAAGAGGCAGCTTTAGTTATCCGCGTGACGTCCGAGTCCAGTATATGATAGAGATGATAATTTAGCGAGTGGATTTTATATAAACGAAAGCACGGATTGGACCTGGATGTCACTCAAGGAGCAAAATATTCTTCATGGTGACTCTAGCATGAGTTGATCTAACCGAAACCATCGAGTGTGGCTGGCTTCTCGTGATGACACCATGTATTTGTGCTATTTTTGCAATCAAGTATTGCCTAACTTTGCACTTGGCTATATCGTACAGGACAGCTAATGAGGCAGAAACACGTGCCAACATGTGTCTGCGGTTCGCATATTTTCTGAGTACTTCGTCCATGAATTTTCCCTGTTCTCGATTATATTAAATCCACTCGCTAAATTATATTATTGATGGATATTGAGTGAAATGGTGTACATTATTGGAAAAAATATTGGATATAATCCAACGCCCTTCGAGGTATTACCCAGGGGAGTAGTTGTTTTCTGATAGGTGTCGGTCCATTTACCAAAAGTGTAGATGGTTTGAGATTGGCCTAAATGAATTGTTCTTGTATACATTTTAATTTTCAGCCAGTCTCCAAGTATGCTCACTCATTTTATGAAGTTTGTAAACTATTGGAATAGCAATCAGAAATATGGGCAAACCGCAGACATTTTTATTTTATTTATTTTATTATTTGGCCTTGGTAAGTACGGTAAAGCCAAGTGTTGTCTAGTACTTCTAGAACTACTGAAACCTTGTTCCGATAGACAATCCAAACTTGAATCTGACATCTAGTGGTAGGTACCACTGATTTCACTTGACCTTAAAAAAAACTGTTTTTTTTTCAAAACAAGACAAAAACACCTAAGCTAATTTGTGGTAATAACAGATTCATATATTTGTATACAAATACGTAACGTAGCATATAAGTGTAACACAATAAAAACTGAAAGAAGAAAAATAGAAATGAAATTATTGAAGAATATTTATACGTATTGCTCTTTGAAATATTTGTAATAACTAGACAGTACATGTATACATAGAAAATCGTATTATCAGTTTTTTCTATTGCAGTTTTGCTTTGAAAAGAGTTCATCTGGAGAGTCTTTGTTCATTCAGTAGTTTGAGTTTGATTTCTGTTTTGAATTTGTGATATTTCCTTTTTTCTATTTCAATTGATAAACTATTCTAACGTTGTACGGCTATACAACTGAAAGATTTTTGATAAAAAGCGGCTCTGTGAATTGGAAAAACTAAATTTGTGTTATGATGTCTAGTTCTGTGTGTATGACTGTTTAACTTGAGCATTTTTGCGTGGTAGATTGGCTCGTTTTGATTAACAATTTTGTAAATTAGAGTGTAGAAATGGAGTTCCCGTCAGAATGGCTATTTAGTTACGGAGTAATGTGTTCTCGATATGGTATATTGAAGGAGTAATACATGCAGGAGTTTTGAACGTGTTGAATTTGCTTGGCTGTAGATGCAGCAACAGAATGTGTATATACTACATCGGCATAGTCGAATAAGCTGAGTATTAAAGTGTTACTAAGTTTATATTTTATACTGGAGGCGATAACATTTTTATAGTTCTATAAGTGTTTCAGTCTCATAAAAGCGAATTTCTGTTGTTGAGAAATGCGTTTGGAGAAAGTTAGGGAGCTATCCAAATAAACGCTTAAATTTTTGACTACGTTCAAATGACTACGTTCATTTGATAATTTTATTTGCATATTTGTTTGTTCTAAATATGAAAGTGCGCTTGAGATGCCAATGAACAAAACTTGGGATTTACTTGTTTTAATTTTCAAGCAGTGGGAGTCAGAATATTGTAACGTATTAAAGCACTGACTGTCTTAAACTAATTTATTTTTACAATATTTACGTAACTCATTTATTTACACACGTAAGTTTATCTGTACAATGTGTTAACGGCTCGCTTGCTAAGTTCAGACTGACTCGAA